>LGRX02005442.1:0-15309 GCA_001247695.2 Cymbomonas tetramitiformis
CCCCCTGTCCCCGCCCACCAAGACCCATACAGCTCTTACGTTCCCTACTTGAAATAAGATCCAAGCCCAAGGTCGTAGTCTGGAAGCAGTGATTCCCGGGTAAGCTCACCTTCAAAATTTTGGCGGCGACGAGGGTGGCCTCGTACATGCAGGCATGCACAATCGCGAAGGCGCCTTCCCCCAGCTTCTCCCCGAATTGGATCCCCCTCGGTTGAACCTCCCAGTGATCAAAATTCTGCCAACACAGCACAAAGCGCACGCCGCGCAAAGCTCACCACGCAGCTTTCAGTTGCCGGCCACCGGGTGATGGCCATGAAAGCCCCGCGCCCCGGCCCACCACCAAGGACACAGTCGCAAGGGCCCCGCAGGAGGTTGCAGCCCGGAAGAAGGTCGGATGACGAATGTAGAACACGCATCCCGCCACACATCTCGTCACACATCCCGCCATACATCCCGCCATACATCTTGCCATACATCCCGTCACGCATCCCGCCACGCATCTGACGGTGTAGAGGCATGCGCGTAGAACATATGTACAGAGTTCCTCAGGCGCAGTACGGAAATCCTAAGCGCAGCAGCGCATTCGTGGAGCAGACAAGGCAGGCAGGCAAGACAAGCCAGGCAGGCAGGCAAGGCAGGCAGGCAGGCAAGGCAAGGCAAGGCAGGCGGGCGGGTAAGCAGACAAGACAAGCAGGTAGGCAGGCAGGCAGGCAGGCAGGTAACGGGCAAGACAGAAGGCAGGCAGGCAAGGCAGGCAGGCAGGCAGGTGGCCAGGCAGCCTCGGAGCAGCTGACTTGCAGAAAGGAAACCCCCAGGTCTGTTCCAAGGAGATGTTCTTTGCACCCCGTACGTGGGCCACCATTTCTGTTTGAATCACGCAGCACTTCCGGCATGCTCAAGATAGTTTGAGAGTTACCTTGGTCTGCTTCACAACTGGGGCCTTGATGTCAGCCTCGTTCGATGGCACCAGCTGCCCGTGTTGATACACCTTGCCTGGCGCCCCAAACCTCACCACCAAGCCCCCACCCCGCAGGCCCGCCGTCCCCACTCTTTTGAGCACACTGCCGAGCTGGTTCGACGGATGCTACTGGTCAGCCAACCACGGTAGAGGATTGCATGAGACGCAAGCCCCTGAATCACGCCTGCCGCCCCGCCTCCCGGAGACGCATGCGCCGACCAGGCGAAAAGGGGGCGGGACCAAAAGTAGTACCCGCTGAATTCTGCGACGTTCAGGATTTACCGAAAAGCAGAAAGCCTCGAAAAGGGGAAATCAGCCTTCGACGTGAACGAGTCGACACACGGAAGTCGCGAGTTGCAGTCACAGTTGCCCCACGCGGAGGGATACTGCCGGGAGAACGTCGGCGGGGCGGGTGTCCTCTCAGCGCTCTCTAGGTGACGCCCGCACCGTCATGTCTTTCCAGTGCAGCGACGACCTTGTCCCGCACCGGCAAGTTCGATCGCATGGCCCCCTGCCCCCACTCACATCCCCCCCAACCACCACCGCCACCACCCCCAGCCACACTTCGTTCACAACGCGGAAGGCGCCGGATAGGGAAGCGATGCAAGCTGGGCGGCGACCGTGTTGCCGCGCGGGGCTGCCGGCGGCGCAGCTCACCCAGAGGCCCCGTGCGAGCTCCCTCTTAAGCATACCATCTATCCGGGATGCAAGTGCTGAGCTAGCAATCCTCCGGCCGGTAACACTGTGTTGGCACTGATTTTGTAAGTCACGCGTGGGACTTCCGAGGCCGAATTCCCGGGATTCGCGGGTAGCTGCAAGCCCTGCAGCTGAGACGGGAGACACAGACCTCGAGCGGAGTGAGCCCGAAGCGGTCCACGGCGTTCACTGCAACCTGCGTCACCGCCCGTCCCACCGGCAGCAAGATCGGCTCAACGCCAAGGTACAAAAGCGGCCCCAAAGTAGAATGTGCAAACAACCTTTCATACCCGAGCTGAGGAAGTCCGTGTGGTGTCTTTGCATGAATAAGCATGGAATATGCACCATGCGTGCTTAAAAGTAAAACGTGAATGCACGTCCGAACAAGTCAGAGGGCCCTTGCAGTGGCAGTGGCAAGGCCCACGCCCTGCAGCCAGTGGCAACATAGTGTCACCCACGCCCTGCAACCAGTGGCAACATAGTGTCACCCACGCCCTGCAGCCAGTGGCAGCATAGTGCCACCCACGCCCTGCAGCCAGTGGCAGCATAGTGCCACCACGCCCTGCAGCCAGTGGCAGCATGGTGTCATCACGCCCTGCAGCCAGTGGCAGCATAGTGCCACCCACGCCCTGCAGCCAGTGGCAGCATGGTACCACCACGCCCTGCCTGGCAGTGGCAGCATGGTGTGCCACGCCCTGCAGCGGTGGCAGCATAGTGCCATCCACGCCCTGCAACCAGTGGCAGCATAGTGCCACCCACGCCCTGCAGCCAGTGGCAGCATAGTGTCACCCACGCCCTGCAACCAGTGGCAGAGAATAGCATGGCGCATTAAGGGCGCACCTCAATACTTAAGAGATAATCAACAGCTTCAAGCTTCCCATTTGCAGCCGCGAGGTGCCTATTAGGCACCGCACACCCCGCCATCGAAAGTTCACGCCATAGCGCCCGATATTCAGACCCGCAGCTGATACGCCGCCATTATACAGTTGCCCCACTGCTGTCTCTTCGCCGTAGCAGAGGCTAGAACCGACACCACCCCAACCTCACTCGCCGGAGGTCCAGATATATCATCTTTGGGGGTTCACGGATTCGTTCACTACTTTCTACAGCATCTGATACAATTCCAGAGGGTAGGATTGGGGTGGAGTCGCAATATCGGGCAATCACAACGGGGTACGGTCGTCGTAGTCTTTCACAATGCCGCTGGAGAGCAGCTCTCTGCTCTGGCGAAGTCCGGGCAGGATCCCCTCGGAGGCGAGGTAGATCAGCTCAATGTACTGGGCATCCATTTTGGGTAGCTCGGAGGTCCGGTGGGTGTTCAGGACACAGGAATCTTCCAGCGAAACCAGAAACCCTTCCTCGAGCACCTTGCCTGCAAAATCCGACAAGAAGTGCGACAGCCTGGCGCTCTCATCCTCTCGCAGCGTGCCTCGGAAGAAGCTGCGTGGGGCACGAGGAGCATGGCGGGAAGTTGGGGTGCACACGAATGTGACGGAGGCGCAGAAAGTCGCCGCGGATGCCCGCGGTGGTTTGGACGAGAGAGATTCGAGAAGGTGTGACGCAGACACTCACCGCCCTTCTCTTTCAGCAGGCGTATACAAGCATCGTGCTTGCCCAGCACCGCCCCCTGCGCAGCGGTGAGGCAACGCGCGCCACTCACATAAATTTGATTTGGGCGTGCAATTTCAGCAGACGAACTTGTCACGAGTTCGTTGATAATCTGCGTGCCCCAGACCTTGAAAGCAAAGTCGCTCCTCCGGAACGTCGTTTAAGCATGACGGTAATATGAGCTCAAACGAGGTTCAAAGTTTAAAGAGAGCAACCGCACCATCAGTGGGGTGTTACCAAAGCGGTCCACAAAATTCACATCCACCTGCAAGATAGACACCCACTCGTAAAAATAAGTCCGCGTCAGAGGAGAGTGGCAAGCCACGTGGCGTCGAGTCCGCGCCAGAGGAAAGTGACGAGCCACGTGGCGTCGAGCATCGTTAAAATAAGTCCGCACCAGAGGAAAGTGACAAGCCACGTGGCGTCGAGCCTCGAGCTGTGTGTGGGAACTTGGTCGCCACCCAGGTCGGCGTCACAGGGCCCGTCTGCGACGAGGAAACTCGGGGAAAGCGGAAAGTCCTCAAGAATTGGGGGGCGCGAACCTTCGCCTCAGTGATCAGCCATTCACAAACGTTTCGGCATCCATTCACACACGCGAGGTGCCTGCGTCGCCAACAGCGCGTCGCCATACAGTTAATGTCAGATCAGTAGCATATCTGGACAAGGAGCGCACAAGGCGACGCGACAGCGCTGCCGAGGAGAGGGGCTACAAGGTGCGGACAAGCTTGAGGAGATGAAGGGTAGATAATTAAATAAGACCAAGAAACTTACAGAGGGCTTCTCCTATCATAGTCGTACGCCTGCTTAAAGTTAAACGCTTTGTTTTTGCAGAACGTTTTCAGTTTTTCCAAGTCTCCTACGGAGGCCCAGAAGATTATCTCTGTAACCGCGATAAGAAAGTCCGCATCAACTGATACCGGCTCGTTCTCATCTAACGGGACCATGATGTCGTACTAGTCAATAATTACAATTCTAAGGAGGTGAGTATGCCACGAGAATGAGCGAAGCGTTTCCGCGAAAACGAAGGTGTGGTGACAAGTAGCACTTGTTAAGAGGAACTAGTTTCAAGACAACTTACAAGCGAGCGCAATAAATTAGAAACATAAGTATGATAGTTTAGTTGAGACGGTAAAGTCAGAAACTATGTATGTTATTGAAGTGGAACGAAGCAACTTTGAAAATGCGCTGGGAACCACTGGAATCTCTTTGAATTTCGCGACGATGCGCCGGAACAGCAATCATCATTACGTCAGAACGAAGTCTGAAATGTAAGAGCCCTCGCCTGGACAGCTACGGTTCCACGGATAAATCCCATGCACCTTTCGTTTCTGGTTTCCAGTTGCTTGAGCGTTTTGGGAGGCAAGTAATTTCAACTTTCGTTTGTCACGCCACTGTTTTTGTTTCCGATTTCGGATTTGTGCGATCCGGCGATGCAGTTCAAGAATGACGATACGGTGCTGTATCAGAATATCCCGGGATCAGAATAATGTCATCGTGTCACGCTGGAATGCACGTTTTTTGAAAGCACCGCATTTTTGGCATGTAGATAAGGAGTTTCCTCAGACTCAGACTATCGGGCTAATAAAATACGATTCGATTCTCTGTGGACAGACGCAGACGGCCGCGGCCGCGGCCACGATGCATGTCATGTCAGGTCTCAGTCATCACAGGACACAGTGCAGTGCAGTGTGTGTCCGACAGCGCAGCGACACACCCGCACCCTTTCGTGGCCCTGAGCGTCATTCTAGATTTAAGGGATCAACAAGGTCGTCTTGAACCCCACGATCAATAACATGCAATAAAATTGATGGGTATAGATGAAGGGCCACAGGGCTTTGAAAAACCCAAGTTTAGTAATTAGCTACACCTTTATCTGATTTTCTCTGTACGGTAAGCTTAGATGCAGGCTGCCAAGCGTTTGTAAATTAGAGTTGTTCAACGCTTAAAGTCGTCTATCAAATTCTGTCGAGCGTGTCCATCTGGCTGAACATAATCGAATGGAAACAGCGGCGATCCTCTCCCGAAAGCCTTTCCCACGGGCTCGTTACAAATAATAATAATAATAATAATAATAATAAAACATTTACGCTAGCAAAGGGGGCGAAGTCCTGAGAGTGCGGTAACCCTGCTTTGAAGGCTAGTGAAAACACCAGGGGCTACTCCCTCTGCTATAGCGCGCCCACAAAGGGGCTCAGCCCACTTTTCAGCAGGGTGACATCTAGAGAAAAAGCTAAGTGCTAGGCAAAAAAACTCTAGAGGATGGAGAAGCAGCCATGGCCGGGTGAGTGGAGGGGAGGCGGCGAGGCGGTGGGAGAGTGGAAGAATTAAGGGGTATTTGGAGACGTTGAGGAAGGGGGTCGGGGTGGGCAGGAGAGGGGAGTGGTGGGGAGGGGGAGGGGGCTCCCCTAGGGGACAGAGAAACATCTTATATTGCAAGACTTTTGAAAATTATTGCAGGAGGGTTTGAAGAAAGTCGTTTGATTGCTGCACAGCTTCTGTTTCTGTCATGGTCTCACTGCTCAAGATGTCAACTGTATGCGGGTTCGTGTTCAGGGTGGCGGTGGTGTTTAACAGAAACACGTCTCGCCTGTTTTTGGTGTGTAGCCTACAGATTCTTGAAAGTTTTTTAAGGAGAGGTTTAATCTTGCCACGGGGAACACCTATCGTGTTGAGGACAGTACCAAAGAGGGGAGGGAGGTACCCCATAAGTGTAAGTACTTTGGGCCATTTCACGGTGCTTATGAAGGGCTTAGAATTTGCATTGGTGATTGTCGTGTCATGGTGACCACCATAATAATGCCCAGCATCATTCTGATGATAGGGAGGGTCTTGAGTGGGCCATGGAAGAAGGAAGTACTTTGTCGCTTTCGTTCAGAACTTCATTCCAAATATCAGGGTTGACTCCTGTGTATTCTAGCCTCTTCTCCGTGACTTTGGACTTAGGAAGGACATTGAGGAACCATCTGGCAATCTTTTTCTGTGTAGGCCTCCAGTCAAAGGATGGTTGAGTATCACTGGGTGCACTGTCTATAGCTATGATAACGACATCCGAAAAGTCATCCTTATAGCATCCGCCACCTGGAAGAACGTAGGGGTCGTCACCCGTCCAATAACCATGTGGGATAAATGGAATAGTGTTATGCGGGAATCTGAAAACAAGTTTAAAGCCTTTATCAAACCATCTTTTTTGGTTTTTGGGAGACAGCGGAAGAATCCATGTTCCTGAAAATCCAGGGACGGTGTTGGCCGCTTTATGTCCCATTTCCAAGGTAGTCATAACCGCCGAAGATTTGCCCTTATCCTTCCCATCAAAGGGGGGATTTCCGTAAACGATTCTGCCAATGCCTGTTATCGGGTCCACGTAGGCATCCCAAGCGAGACCATCAAAGCTGATTTTCCATGATGGCAGAAGGGCCTGAGGGCTTTTTTCATTCTCGTGGTGGGTATGCATCTTCTCGAGTAAATTCTAGGGTGGGCATTTAGTGGGTTGGAGAAAAGTTCACAGCCGTTTTTGTCAAGGTTTCTGTCATCCACAAAAATATCTAAGAGGCTTCTTCTTATTGCGTAGTAGTTTTTAGGATCTCCCGATTCAAACTTACATGCATTGAGTGCTTCATGAATATCGTGTGCCCTATTCGAGTACTCCGCAAGTGAGCATGGGACTGCTTTGTTGGAAAGGCAGTGCCAAGCCAAAAGTTTCCAAAACTCTTTCTTTTGGACATATTGGAGTTCGGGATATTTAATTGTTCCCGTAACATGGTCCACTTCGGGCTTAGCGGTCACAGCAATGGTATTCTTTTTTGAACTTGAAGGACGGTGCATGCTAGCTTCCGGGAGAGCGTGTAAGTATAATTCCTCATTCATTTCCTGTCTTAGGTCAGCAAGTGGAAAAAGTTTCGATGGCTGTGTTTTGATGTATGTGGTACCTTTTCCAGGGTTTAGTAGTTTAGGCTTTTCTGAGATTTCTTCAGCGATGATTTTCCTTAGTTCGCTATCTTGGGTTGTTCTAAGACTATATAAACTATTATTATGTCCTGGGCATTCAAGTTGGATGTGTTCGGAAGGTGCATTTTGTATTCTGTTGGCAGTAGGTGATACGGGCTGATATGCGAGCCCTCAATATATCAATAATATAATAGAAAGCGTTGTGTTATAGAACGGTAACACACGCGTAAGTTATTAGCGGGGATGAGTGCAGACTTCTGTGAGAAGATACTGCTCTAACGTACCTTCTGAACACCATGTAACATTCAGTTTGGTATCAAATGCAGTTTTGCTTAAAAACATTTGCAAAATATTTATACTGCTTATTTTTTACCTATTTTAGGGTTACTGATACCATGTAACACCCTAATCATATTATTGGGTATATGGGCCGCTGTAACCTGACATGCCCTAAAATGCTATTATAATTTCGATAAACTTCGTGTTTAGCATCTCATGATGTAACATATCATGCTGTTTTCGACACAGACATGATTATATATCGGGCAACAACCCAAGAACTGTAACAGATGCTTCCTATATGGAATGCATACTATTTATGAGGTACAGGCAATTGACAACTGCCTTATATCACACACTTCCTTGAGGGGGGAAGAAGGTGGATATATATATATACTTACCTCATTATTATGTACGAATGTACTACATGTATGTAAACATACCGATATACCATATATAACATATAAATCACACACACTCAGTTAGATGACTAGCTGAAGGTATTTTTGTGTTGTGTTTTGTTTTGTTAGATGGTTACAATCGAAGAGGAAGAGCATGAGATTCCCGATATCAACCCAGATCATTCGACATGGTTTTTCGACATTCTTGGTTCATATGATGCATACAGTCGGTTTAAAGTCCCGAAATGGATCGCTGGTTATGCCGATACACTAACCAGATATGACCACATAGGCTACTATGACAACATCAGTCGTATGAAGCCAGACATGAGCCGATACAAGGATCCTGCCAATGAGCCTCAGGCACCAGAAACCGAGTACACAGAAGATAGTCCTCCGATGGTTTTTGTAGATCCAGATGCAGATTCAGTCCCAGCACCAGCTCCACCTAGTTTGGTCCCAAAGGTGAAAATGACACCACCTAGGGAATTCAAATCAGGACAGGATGCAGAAGTCTGGTTGGACACGGTGGACAGATATTTCCAGTTCACCTATCCAGGTGTCAATGATAAGGACTTGATTACAGTGTTTCTGACTCTCATACAGAATAACGACAGACACTATTTTCAGGTCTTGGCACAACAGCCATATGCCACCTATGAGATGGTCAGACAGACATTCCTCAGACAATTCGGTAATCCTCATAAGAGATCAGTAGCCAAGAAACACCTTATGGCACTGACTCAAGGAACCCAAACCTTTGCAGATTATTTGCGCACATTTACATCACTGGCTTCTCTAGCAGCAGTTGATTTGAATGATGTGCTAATAAAGGACAGATTCGTCACCAGTATGGATCCAGATCTCCGCAGACAGTTCCAACTCAGATTCCTGACAGAAGAGCAAAGGAACAATCTGTCGTGGCAAGAAACCACACAGATATTGCTTGATTTGAATTATGTCATTCACTCAAAGCAATCAGAAACCCTTCACTATCGGGGTCAGAAGGAGCAGTCATCTGGAGGTCCAGCCAAGAAGGAAAAGGACGGAGGACGTGGCCAGAAGCCATATGACAGATCCAACAGAAATCGGAATCAGAATCGGAGTGGCAGCCAGAACTCCAATCAGAATCGGAACAAGGGAAAAGGTGGAAAAGGCAAGGGCAAAGGAAAAGGAAAATCACAGAATGATAAGACTTGCAATCGTTGTGGTCGTGTTGGTCACATCGAGAAGGATTGTTTTGCCACCAAGACCCCAGATGGAAAGGAGATCAAGGGTAAGCCACCAGCTCAGAATCCTTTTCAGAATCGGAGACAGCCGCAGCAGAATCAGGGTGCTAAGGATGGGTCTGGCAAACTCATCAACACGATCAACACCTTGGTTAAGGAACTGAAGAATCAGCACAGCATCAATGCAGCAGTTGCAACTCCAGCTCCAGTTCCAGCTTCAGCTCCAGCTCCTCAGGGAAACTCTCAGGGTACTGCACAGGTACCGGTGTTGAGAGCACCCCGAGGGTAGATCAGCCTGAAGATGCCACTGAAGCAAGTGGCCGGGTTGAGAGTATCTCAGAAGAAGTCCTTTCCAGTCTGACATTGCAGTTTCAGCAGATGGACACTCCCTCAGAACACATCGCACAGATGCAGTCTCAAACAGCACAGCTGAAATCACAGAAGAAGCTGTTGTTGTACAAAGGGAAAGTATATGGACAGAGTACTCACATTTTGGTAGATCCAGGAGCTACATCGTCTTTCATCGACAGACAGTTTGCTGCTCAGCTTGGTATAGCACCCACAGATTCTTCATCATTTTCAGTGGGATTGGCTGGAGGAAGCCAACTACCATGCACATCCTATCTTCCCAAGGCTACATTTTCTCTGGGCAAGTATAAGGATGCAGAAGATTTCTACATCATTGACATGAAACCATTCACTGTCATTCTGGGTCAAGATTGGTTGGAGAGGAGGAATCCACACATTGACTTTCAGACCAAAAATCTGACGATCACTAGGAAGCATTCATCGGGCTCCAGTATTCGCACAGTATTGTCCAGAGTTGAGCAGACTCCAGACTCAGATGACCTTCCTGAAATGGAATTGGTCAGCGCCACCACCATGAGAAAGCACCTTCGTCGCATTCGATCCAGTGGTTCGGCTGAAGAAGCCGTAGCTTATCTCTTCTTTCTCTCAGAGGTCGACGGTGAACTGGTCTTTACAGCATCAGACACAGACACCACTATGGAAGACCCCGAGGTCACAGCAGCACGTGATCAGATGAGAGAAGACTTTTCAGACATATTCCAGGAGGATCTTCCAGCTGGTCATAGGCCAGAACGGTTTGAAGGTGGTTATCATAGAATCAACATTGAACCTGGGCACAAACCACCATCGCAGCCAGTACGTACCATCCCAGTTCCCATGATGGAAGAACTCAAACGACAGATCATCAAATATGTCGACTTGGGTATCCTTCGTCCGTCATCATCTCCATATGGATGTCCTATCATTTTCGCTCCTAAGCCAGGTGGGAAGTGGAGGATGTGCTGTGATTATCGAGCCCTTAATAACATCACAATTAAGGACACGTATCCATTGCCACCTCACGACACCCTTCTTGAACAGCTAAAAGGCGCACGATGGTTTAGCAGATTTGACTTCAATCAGTTTTTCCATCAGATCCCTATACATCCAGATGACATTCACAAAACAGCTATTCGCACCAGATACGGTTCCTATGAGTGGACAGTCATGCCTTTCGGATTGACCAATGCTCCTGCAACAGCTCTACGTGTAGGAAATCGGGCATTCTTCGACTTCATCGATCGGTTCCTTGTCATTTTCATGGACGATACCATCGTATACAGTCCGGATTTTGACAGCCACGTGAGTCATGTCCGACAGTTTCTCCAGCGTTGCAGAGAACACCAGTTCTTCATCAGGCCTTCCAAGGTGGAGTTGTTCGTCAGATCTATAGACTTCATCGGACATCACATCTCTGAAGCAGGCTTGTCCATCATCGAAGACAGAATCCGAGCAGTTATGGCAATTCAGCCTCCAGTGTCTTATGGTCCTACCGTTGGAAAACAGCCTCTACGCCGTATGGCTAAAGATGGCAAGCTCCCTTCGGTCATTCTTGGGCATGGTCGGTCAATTCAGGAGATTCATACCAAAGTTCTCCAAAGTTGCCGAGCCGCTCAATCGTCTCCTTAAAGATAATGCAGAGTTTGTCTGGGAACGAATCTGAGCAGCAGCAGGCATTTGATAATCTCAAAAGTGCCATCTGTAACGCTCCAGTACTACAGCTTCCAGATCAGAAACTGCCATATATTATGGAGGCCGATGGATCAGGCACACACGTTGGTCAAGTGATACTCCAGGATCAAGGAAAAGGTATGAAGCCATGTGGCTATCACAGCGTCACTCTATCCGATACACAGAGACGTTGGCCTATTCCTGAGATCGAGCTATTTGCCATTGTGGAGGGCTTCCGATTCTTTCGCCACATCTTGTTGGGAGCTCCATCCTGAGACCATTGTACGCTCAGATCATCAGCCACTGGTTTATTTCCAGACCAAATCCACACTGAGCCCCAAACAGGCACGGTGGTTGGATGAGCTCTCCGAGTACAACTTCCGTATAGAGCATATTGCTGGCGATAAGAATAAGGTCGCAGATGCACTCACTCGTATCTCTGCACTTTTTGAACTCACTGATTGTCTTCAGCACATGGACATCAGCGAGGTCATGCCATCTGCAGATCCTACATTCATTGCTCTTATATCTTCTTCATCAGCTCATCAGCTACACGACATCATTATATCCGAATATGATCGTGATACATTTGCACAGACTATTTTGGCTAAACTGACATCATCGACTTCATCACAGTCAGTCAGCAGCTACAGCTTCGAGCTCATTCAGGGGTTGATCTATCGTAAGACCATATTATATGGCAGACAGCTGTACATTCCACCAACAGCTAAAGTCCCCACAGATGACGGTGAGATCACACAGCTTCGCCACATTCTCCTTCATGAGTGCCACTCAGCCACTATTTCTGGTCATGTAGGAAAAAATCGCATGCTTCATCTTCTGCGTAGCCGGTATTATTGGCCAGGAATGACAACGGCAGCCATCAAGTATATTCGGGAGTGCCCCGTTTGTCAACGCCAGAAAACGAGGCGACACAAGCCTTATGGTCAGGCACATATACGATATTCCGTGCCTAAGACCAAATGGCTAGATGTATCTCTTGATTGGATCACTGACCTGCCTATCACCACTAATGGACACGACAGTATATTTGTGGTGATGTGCCAATTTTCTCATCGATGTCATCTCATTCCCTTCAGCATGACCTGGACAGCTCAGCATACTGCTTCTATCTATATGCAGCATATCTTCAAGCTCCATGGTCTTCCGAGGAACATCATCTCAGATCGAGACCCCAGATTCACCTCTACATTCTGGCAGACACTGTGGAAATCTACTGGTACGAGATTGTCCATGACTTCCTCACACCATCCACAGTCGAATGCAGCCAATGAGAGGAGCCATGCCTTCATCGAGGATATCCTCAGGTACTTTTCAAATTGTTGATTCCTGATTCGATTTCACCATCCTCTGGTTTATAAACTGATTAGATGGTGTTTTTTTTTTCATCCACAGGTGTTGTTGCAATGATACTTCAGCCAATTCGTGGGAGGACAAGCCTTTGGTGGAGTTTGCAATTAACAATACCGTTTCTGCATCAACTGGTTATTCACCATTCTATCTCGACTCGATGGCGCAGCCACTTTCGCCTCATGATCTGGTAATCACTATTCCGCCAGAAGCTCCTGTTCCAATACAAAGAGCTATTCGAGATCATTTTGACCAGTACTCGGCTGTTCATGCCAACGCGGTAGACAACATTTCCCGAGCAGCAGAAATTAGCCAAGCCAGATTCAATAAGACTCACATGCCTCGGCAGTATGCAGTTGGGCAGAAAGTTCTTTTACGGACCGAGTTTATTCAATGGACTGGTTTGACAGAGGCAGGCAGACACTTTAAGCAGCCATATATTGGGCCGTTCACCATATCCAAAGTGCTTAGCCATGGGCGTGCATACAGTACGAGTTAGATTTCGGAAACCTCGATATCCGTATTCATCCGGTACAGTAATCGCTCACCTTTAAGGAAACTCGACGTTAAGGAAGCAGCCAGCGTTTTGGGGGAGGGGGGGGTACCCAAGTTGACGAGAATAGCTGGCTGGTCTTTTTTGCTAAGGAAATTCTCCAAAATAAGGAAATTGGTTGCTGGCAGATCACCGAGAGTGGATTCTCTTAAATTCTATGAAAATAAGAAAATCACGCTGATTTTTTTTTCGAATAAGCTGAAATAGCGTTCAGCACGATGTCTTTAAGTTCTAAGTAGTCAGCTTCAGAAATAATCGCGTCGTCATAATCTTGCTTCAATTCTTTGAGCTGCGCACGGCTCTCTGGGTCCATACTGTAGTTGGTAACAGTGGCGGACTCTCTAAATTTTAAGAATTTTAAGAAAGCTGCTGGGCTGAGTTACGTGGACGTGGATGAGTTTAAGAAATTAGCTGGCTGGCTCGAAATCCGAAATTCCTTATTCTTAGCGATTCTCTTAGGACGCGACGCTGGCGGGGGGGGGGGTACCCAAGTCGATGGGAATGGCTGACTGGCCCAAAATCTCCGGTTTTCTTAAAGGTGAGCGATTAACTACAGCCTGTTTCCATATTAGAGCTGTACAATGACTCGATCCAAGCACCTTTGCCTCTGCCACAGATGATCACCGAAGAAGGGCAACCACTGTTTGAGATATCACATATACTCTCGGATAAGTTCACTAGAGGTGTCAAATACTATTTAGTGCGATATGCAGGCTACGGCCCTGAGCATGACACCTGGGTCAAAGCCACAGAGCTGACCAATGCAGCAGACATTATAGCTGCCTATGAAGGCTAGACATTATATTAAGCCTCATGCCCTTACTTCTTGTAATATATACTAATACATGTCGATCATCTATATAACCTTGCTCTTAATGTTTTATCATTATGTTGCATAGAAGCGGGAAATTGATCATTCCTTGCTAAAGGTGTAGTGAGCCTTGTTCAAAATCATACCCTTGCACAGATACGCACACATGCGAGATAGCATATCTGTGGATAAATAAAAACTGCTAAATGCTACCTTTGTTAAAGCCGTGGTTTGTCATCGGATTCTTGGCCAGTCATCCGAAGCTACCGGAGATATCGACTGAGGTAGACGGAGTTGTGATCCTAAGTTGTGCTTGACAAACATAACTAAATAAATTTCACATTAGTACGTGGCGAATCCATTCTCACTCATCGCGATAGATGTTCGTCAAAGCGTGCGTACTGGACCATATCAGAGTGAGCAGACCGGGTAAGGATTATAAGTCCAATCCCGTGAAGCAGGGCCACTCTCTTTGCAATAAAACAAGCCCCCGGTGAAATAACTCCGGAAACAAACACGGGCTCCCCGATTGCCACCTATGATCCTCCAAAGTAGTTTAAGGGGGGGAGGAAGGGTTGGGTGCACTATATCAGGCCGAGAATCGTGCGATTATAAATCGTTAAATCGTGGGATCATCGTTCGCAAAGAACGACGGCTAGCGCAAATAATCCGTAACGTAGACTTCGGATGCTTTGAATCGTCACTCCGACGCACGATACGTATGGATCAATCAGTAATCCTGCGTCAATCTGCATCACGAAACGCAATTCATTGAACCTTGAAACGTCACTCTGAAATACGATACGAACTTCAAAGGGGGCTACATCCTGAGAACTGTAAGGTGAGGGACTAAAGTGGACTCAGTTCCCCCCAATAACCTAAAAGCACCATGAGGGACGCCTCAAATCGGTGTAAGAAGACTGGTACCAGCAAGAAGCGACAACAACAAAGACATCATAGACATATACTAAGGTATGCCCGTTGTGAGGTCACAACTCTTTTAAGAGGGGAGATCTGTCAGGGTCATGACCGATGACATATGTGTAATACATGTCATACGTGTCATACCTGTCAGACATGTCATACCATGTCATGTCATGTCATGTCGAGTCGTGTCATATATTATTATGACAGTCGTCAGTACGGTCGACTATGACTGTACATGTCGCTAGATGATAAGTCACATCATCTGTCATTATTCAAGGAAAGACTTGAATGACCCTGTCATCGAGAGTTCGTATGTCGAACTCGAAGATGGCAAAGCAAGATACATCTTGAAGTACAAACAAGAACCATCTTGGCTTTAAGCATGTGCGGAACACGCATGCACAGTATGAACGAACTATTCGTTATCACAATACTGGTCGTTCAACCTACGTCTCGGGTTCACAACCCAATGGCGGTACTATCTATGATGATAGGAGACATGGTATAAGATG
>LGRX02005443.1:0-19947 GCA_001247695.2 Cymbomonas tetramitiformis
TACAGTAATCGCCCATATTTAAGAAAACAGGGATTTTGGGCCAGCCAGCCGTACTCATCGAGTTGGGTACCCCCGCCAGCGTCAGCGTCATAAGAGAACTCGAAGAATAGTAAGCCATTTTCTTTCAATTAGCCAGCTATTTTCTTAAATTTTCATTGATAAACGCTTAAAACGGCCATAATTTCAGGAAAAATCGCCTGCGGCGCCAGCACAAAGGTTGCTTATTTCGGGAATTTTCTTAGCCGAAAAAGCCAGCCAGCCGTACTCATCGAGTTGGGTACCCCCCCCAAACGCTGGCTGCTTTCTTAACGTCGGGTTTTCTTAAAAGTGAGTGATTACTGTATACTTATGTATAGGTACTTGCTGATTTAGTACACTATACCAAATTGATTTATCACATAAGATGATCTGTACACCACTAACAACATGTAGCTAACATGATATATATCAACTTGGTTAGTGTATGTAATTATGCATATCTCGTTGTGAATGACGAGTTGCTTGGTATATTTCACACATGGCTCTGGTGAGTATTCCTTTCATTGATCAACAGTAGAACAGTATCTCATCCCAAATCCTACGTCAGGGAATACTGAGCTAATTACTGTCTTAAGATCATGATCGGCACCTTATACCAAGTGGGTTCGTTTATAGTTTAGACTTGCACAGCAGGTATGCTATGTGATATTTAATGCAACATCTGATGCACTGTTATATATGACTATGCATGCCAACTGTTATCGTGATCAAGTTGGCTGCATACATGTATGCATATGTCAATGTATAACATGGTGGAATCATGCTGCATGGCATAGTGATGCATGGTATTGCTGCATAGTATAGTGATGCATGGTATTGCTGCATACACTTGGTATATACTGAATGGATAGTGTATACTGCATGTGTGTGTGTGTGTGTGATATGTGCTACACACACAGCATATGGTACACACACATATGATTACACAGCATCCATATTCATCTGATGTCATATTATGTGTCCGACTGCAAACTTTGTATGTACAATTGCCAGTAACTAAATAAACATCATCTCTGTATGCTATGTGCGAGCATCACAGATATTGAATAACGTGCTGTATATATGAATTATGCATCCTCATCGCGCGTCGTCTGAGCATGATGAATCATAGCAGGTGTGCGTATATTGTTAAGGTCTCAGAAGCGAGCCTTAACCCCTAAACCGTCATAACTATTTTTGGTTTTGGTTGAAGTCAATGTTTTCCATATACCCGCCGCATACGAAGGCCGATTTGCGTTTTGAGCATACCACTTGAAACGTATTTCAAAGGCGCATCGTACTGCATTGTTCAGAATTGAGCATCGAGTAAAAGTGCGATGTCACCAATGAATGTATATCTCACGCATTGCGGCGCTGAATGCGTATTCACTGCCCCGTGTAAACCCTAATCATGACCCTAGCATGTTTTGCATAACGCCTAGCTATGTGTTGAAGATGTAACGTGACCTAAATAGGGTTGAACATGCGTATTTATACGCGCAAACCATAACCGTGTGTTGTGTCAAACGATTTTCACACTCTTCATCGTTCGAGCTTGGAAGCATGCGACAGTTTTGAGGGACATTGGGCACGCAGTTTGATGCGCATAAGGGAGACCTTTTCAAAACTGTTTTCAAAAGCATTTTTGGATTTTAGACGGCTTCATAAATCAATTTTAGGTACCCTTGGGTCATATATGACCCAGGAAACGGTTTAAGGGTTAAGATATATATATGATATGATAAGATAGCACGGATGTTATTGAACAGTAACAACTCGTGCAGCATAAGAGCGGGTGATGAGTGCAGTGCTTCGTCCGAAGATACTGCTGTAGCACAACGCTACCTCATCTATACCGAATGCCTCGCATCTCATAGATGCCACCGCTATTGGGTTGTGAACCCAAGGCATTGGTTGAACGACTAGTATCGGCTGAACGAATAATGCGTTCGCCATATGATACTCGCATGCTTGTTCAGAACATGCTAGAAGCGAAGATGAGTTCTTCTCCGAACCATTCGGTTCTTCAAGATAGCATCTTGCTTTGCCATCTCGAGTCCGACATACTGGCCTCTCGATGACATGTGTCATTCAAGTCTTACCTTGAATAAATGACAGATGGTATGACTTATCATCTCGATGACATGTACAGTCATAGTCGACCGTACTGACGACTGTCTGTCATTATAATATATGACATGACTCGACATGACATGACATGACATGGCATGATATGTCTGACAGGTATGACAGGTATGACATGTATGACACATGTGTCATCGGTCATAACCCTGACAGATCTCCCCTCTTAAGAGAGTTGTGACCTCACAACGGGCATACCTTTGTATATGTCTTTGATGTCTTTGTTGTTGTTACTTCTGCTGGTACCAGTCTTCTTACACCGAATTGAGGCGTCCCTCATGGTGTTTTTTAGGATATTGGGGGGAACTGAGTCCACTTTAAAACCTCACCTTAGGCATTAGCCTTACAGTTCTTAGGATGTAGCCCCCTTTGAATTGCGTATCGTATTGCAGAGTGACGATTCAAGGTTCAATGAATTGCGTATCGTGATACAGATTGACGCTGGAACGGCGTATCGTGTTTCAGAGTGACGATTCAAGGTATCCGAGGTTTACGTTACGGATTATTTGCGCTAGCCGTCGACGCCTTTGCGAACGATGATCCCACGAATTAACAATTTCTCATTAATCGAACGATTCTCGGCCTTATATATACAACTGATCGACGAAAACCCTTAGGTACATGTTTCCACAGTTATTATATATTGTGCACCCAACCCGTCCTCCCCTCCTGAAGCTACTTTGGAGGTTCACAGGCGGTCACGGGGAGCCCGATGTTTCCGGAGTTATCTCACCGGGGGCTTGTTTTAATGCAAACGGAGTGGCCCTGCTTAACGGAATTGGACTTATAATCCTTAACCGGTCTGCTCAACTCCTCAATTTTTTTAGTCAAGTACGCACGCTTTGACGAACATCTGTCGATTCAGAGTGCATTCGCCACGTACTAATGTGAAATTTATTTTAGTTATGTTTGTCAGGCATAACTTAGGATCACAACTCCGTCTACCTCAGTCGATGTCTCCGGTAGCTTCGGATGACTGGCCATAGAATCCGATGACAAACCACGGTCTTGGCAAAGGTAGCATTAGCAGTTTTTCACAGATATTGGTACCCGCATATGCGTATCTGTGTAAGGGTATGATTTATACAAGGCTCACTACACCTTAGCAAGGAAGATCAATTCCTGCTCCTGTCATATCAATTTGATGCAGGGTAAAAATGTTAGGGATGTAACCCTGCAGTTCTCGGGATGCAGCCCTGCAGTTCAGCCCTTGGGATGCAGCCCTGATATATATACGACCGATCGACGAAAACCCTTGGGTACATGTTTCCACGGCCTGATTATTATTCGGTCGGCAATTATTGGCAAAAGTCATCGGCTATCAGCTTTTGACTCAGAAGCCACAATGTTATAGAAGCTGCGACCTATTGTGACCATATGCGGCAGTTATGCCTTCAGCATACGTAGACAATATGATTATGTGGAACTTATAATCCCACTTAAGTTGCATCATGATAAATTTATCAAGGTGTTAACAAGTGTTCAGGATTTGATAAGGGGTTGACGCCCCACAAGCCAAAGGTCACTATCTCGTAAGGCTCGCCTCAAGTGTGCGGCTTTGAGGATCAGCGTCCTGGCGAGGCACAGGCATGATGCTTCCTTGACCATGATGGAGCTGGAAATAAGAATGCTCAAGATATCCGAAGACAGGAAGGCTTTTTGTTGGCCAGAGTTGCTGTCTAGATGCTTAACCTCTATGGGATTGCATTCGGATACAAACTGTACAACCATGCATGTGACTTATGCATTGGTGTATGACTTTGATGAATTGTCTCTTGTCATGAACCTGGAAGGAATGACGGGCAAATAGCTAGAGTAGCAGATCTCACTCACTCCGCTTTGCTGTTATGGAATTCGATGCCTGATGGCACAACTGGCAATCCTTTGCTCAGATGTTTCCTTAAGACATTGGCAACAACTTGTGTGCCAGCTTTTCTAGATTTGGGGAGAAACCATGGATCAACAATTCATCAATCAAAACACATGTTATCAAGGCTGATTCAACGAATCCTTCAACTCTTGAATTTCGACAATCAGCATCTTAGGCTGTTGACGTCAAAGTGATGGTCGTAAGCTTACAATATAGCTTATTCGCATTTGAAAAACCATCGTTCTCCTATGTCAGTGCCCTTCATATAATATGATAGAGCCGGAGAAATATGCATCTATGATTTCTTCATAATGAACTTCATGTGTCAGTAAGTCAAATAAGACTTCATTTGATGCTTCAATTGGCATGATGTACCGTGTCATCAACTTTATGAATGCTATACACAGATGCTGGAACTTTTCATAAGATTTTTGATCTTCCAAGCAAAATTGCAATGATGTAAAATCAATTTGTGGCAGCTGTATGAAGAATGAATGAATCTATACTTCTTCCTCCCCCTTTTTTAAAAATAGGTGTATCAAACCAATCAGATGGTGATAGACTGAGATATTCATCGAATCAAGTGCTTTCAATATGAACACCGATTTTCTCTACGTCATATCGGCAACATGCCTGACGCTTTTGAATGTGGCAAATGCCAGATAATGTCAAATGCCAATGTCAATTCACTATGATTCAATATGCAGTTTTTGGGTTGCAGCCCACATACATTGTCAGTTCAGGGTCACTATAGTGTGCCCAACTTAGACAATGTTTCTGGATAATAATTGTCATAATGAACAACGAAATCAGTGATGGTACCGAAGTTGACTTTGGTATCGAAGCTAATGGAGAGTTAATCAAGAAGTGTCTGTAATGACAACAACTTACTACGAGCTGTATTTCCGTAGTTGATGGATGGCTGGTATGTCATTTTATTGTGACTAGAACATGGCATCGCCTAATGATATGTGTATCTTCTTCAGCACATGATCACTTATCTCAATGGTACCCATTTTATTTTTGGGCATACATTATTTAGAATCTTGGTAACCATATGCAGATTGCAGGTTCGAGTCCTGACATGGCTTTTTCTAAGACTTCGTGGCCTAATGGTTGAGGCAACAAATTTCTAAACATTCCAGAATGAGCTTTCAAAGAGTCTTAATTCCTCAATGAAGCATGCTTGTCTTATGTGCCAAAATGATATGAAACCACAAGTATGATGTCAATCTATATGTGGATGGTTTATACCATTGTATGCTATTCCACAAACAAGTAGTGATGTCAGAATGAAAACTTTGGACAATTGCAACTCAATACAAACCCGAGTGCATTCAAGTCCACTTGTATGCTCAGAATCTGAATCTAATGTACTTTCTATATGCACAAGATATAATATATTTTCTATGTGATTCTGGATTCAGGAACTAGAGTCAATGAAAAACTCCTTTCCTATTTCAGAGGATGAAACCTTTATTCCCTTAGGTGCAATACCTTATCTTAAGGAATAGTCATTTTCAATACAAGTTTCAATCGATTTTCTTAAATTTGTCACTTTATGATGATCAGACTGGTCAATTTTACAGCATAACCATTTCCCCTTGTTGAAGGAGAGGGCGGTATGTTGGCTGTTTTCAAATGACACATGGAAAACATGAGCGGCTTCTTGGAGAATTTCGGGATAAATATCCTGAATTGGCTGACTATGCCCAAGAATGACCGAAGAGATTACTTGCCATCTTTAGCCATATGGCGTAGAGGCCGCTTACCAACGGTTGGGTCATAGACTGGATAGCTATGTTAGCTATGTTGGAGGCTGAATAGCCATGATTGCACAGATTATGTCTTCCATGATGAATAGATCTCTGAGATATGGTGTCTGATGAATCAATACTTTTGACAACAACTCAACCTTTAGGTATGATGAAGAGCTGATGATCTTTGCTGCACTGCAATTGTTTAATGTGCACTACTGAAATGCCTCGTGATATAATAATCTCACAGAATAGGCATTGTTCAATGGCGGTATGGTCAGATATGTGATGATCAATGAAGACAAGATGGTTGGTATGGCTCATTCAGCAGGCATGATTACCTCAAAGAGATGCCAATACACGGATACATTTCAAGACATAAGGGCAATAGGCTTATTGTGTAGCCTTCAAAGGCAGCTAGCATTTATGCTGCATTGGTCAGCTCGGTGGCTTTGACCTATCTAGGTGTTGTACTCAGGCCGTAGCCTGCATATTGCATTGAGTAATCCTGACACCTTTAATGATCCAATCAGATGATATGTATGAAATATCAAGAATGGTTGCCCTTCTTCAATGATCATTGGTGGCAGAGGCTATAGTGCTTGCACCGTGTCAATATACAATTCTAGTCTGGGTACATGCTAGACCAGATGTATACAATGTCTAGGTTTTCAAAATCAAGCTCATATGTATATCATGGCTGATGACCTTAGAAATGTTTGATACATATATGTGTCAACTTCATGGAGTTCTGCATGGTTTGACTGTATATAGTCAGGCTTACCAAAACGAAAACAATGATGCAACTTACTTGTTTTATTATTTGTCTTTACTATTTATTTGGTTTTTAGTTGTATTTTTAGCTTATCATCTTCCCCCCTCAAGGAAGTGTATTGCTAGGCGGTTGTCAAGCGCCGTTTAAATACAACAGAGGTCCGACCTCTATGTGATGACGTGGAAGCTTACTATGAAGCTGGATAGCAGTTCTCGGGATGCAGCCCATGGCACCGAAGATGCATCGCAGTCTTTGGGATGCAGCCCGAATCCACGTCATCGGCGTGGGTCATATAGTGCCCATGCATGTGCTGTATAAAATACAACACTACCCTCCAGCGAAGTGGTTTGCCATTACCATCATCTTATGCTGTGGGATATCAAATATATGATCAGAGAGCATGGATATATATATACCATGTTTGTCAATATCGGAGAGACTGTGTCTTCTTTAAAATCCTCATGATTATATGTATAATGGTGTTGTACTGATGTCAACACCTTCTCTCTGAGTGATTTATTGATTTCAGATGTGATGTCGTGGCAGTCAACCTTGTCCGCTTGTACCGGAGGTTGTATGAATTGTGTCCACGTCATCGGCACGAGTCGTATTGTGTCCATGCATACGCGATCTCAGCGCAGGTCACAATACAGTGCCCGAGCATACGCGATTTTAGCGTAGGTCACATTGTGCCTCAATTTATTACATCTGAGAATATCTGTTACTCATCTTTGTGAGTCTAGACAGCATTGTGCTGATTGCAATGCTTTCTCTGATGACTTATATATCATAGATTATACCAAATGTGGTGATCAGTCCAGTGCAATATTTTGTCACCGGAATGTACAGGGATTGTGAATGATTGCAATCCAGCCGGAGGAACAAACTCAACAGCTGTTCTGTACTAATGAATTCATCGGAGTTATACTCATTTCGATGATTCGAAACCCATGTCATTTGTAGTGATGACAACTCGTATGAATATATAGGGGTTTCTTCAGAATGCGTTTATGTGATGTCAACATATTATGAGCAATTCACTTGCATCTTATGACAAAGGAGTTACGCTTGGATTGCATGGTGGTCACCCAACAGTTATCAGTTGTTATTCGGGTGCCACATTCTGCCTTCAGAACTGGGACTATATCAACCAGTCCTACAGCGATGCACCTGTCCTTCCCACTCTTATGTACGGCTATAGTGCCAAAGTGTATCAGGTGGGATATATATATATATATATTATATAACTATCATCTTCTGATCCAATGATGTGATATTAAGCATGGTATCAGGTTATGTGTTATATATATAGTTCAGCATTCCGAACTTTCTCGAGGATGTAGTTGCTGAGCAATAGTCAACTTATAGTGATTGGGATATAGTTTCCCATCCGAGTTTACACTTATTAGTGACGGTGGGTTTAACGTTGTACAGATTTCAACGTTACTTGTGGATGCAGTGGTTTTATCAAAAGCAATCCATCAGAAATCACCAGATCGGAATATAAAATGGATATGTGTGTAATCCTATCCACCTTCTTCCCTCCTCAAGGAAGTGTGAACACACAGGCAGTTGTCAGTTGCCTATATACCTCATGATATAGCATGCAGTCCTTATAGGAAGCAGCTTATACAGTTTTAGGGTTGCAGCCCTACAGTCCTTGGGTTGTAGCCCTGCAGTTTTTGGGTTGTTGCCCTACAGTTCTTGGGTTGTTGCCCGAAATATTGTCATGTCTGTGCTGATTTCAGCATGGCATCGCCAAACACGAAGTGTTTCCTATTATATAGGTGGCATGTTAGGGTATGTAACGTTACAGTGACCCTTATCTCCCACAGTGGTATTAGGGTGTTACTTGCCATCAGTAACCCTAAAATATCTTAAATTAAAGCAGTATAAACATTTTGCTAAGATATTTAAGCAAAACTGCATTTAATTTTTCACTGTGTATCACGTGGTTTTTAGGAGGTATGTTACACCCCTGTAACTGTACACGTGAATATAGGTAATATTAGGGCGTTATAGGTGCTGTACTATTTTGAGCATATTTTTCAATAGCAAATAAAATAGAGTAACGAAAAAAATGATGACCATAACATCATTTTCAAATATAACGTGTGAGTTTTTCACGCATTTTAGTACAGCAACTCCGTATACCCCTAGATGTTACACACCTGATATTTAGGGTGTTACACGAGATATGACCATGGTCATTATGATTTTCTGATACCTTAATAGGTATAAAATCATACTTTGAAATAAAATGGGGTCGGAATTTCAGTTTTGAAATTTATCGCCAACGATTTTTACCCATTTTCCACCTTTTTTGGCCATTTAATATTTACCTCAGTAAATATATCTCGGTGTGTGTGGAAGTTGCAAGTTACAGAACTAATGCAACTTATCTCACTTTTGCACATGATATTTTTCATGGCAATATAGTGAATATCTCTGATGGTCAACATCTATGGTTGAGCATATCTATGGGTTTTACTGATTTGAAACCCATGGAAGTTGGTACACTTCCCAATGATTTATTAGGTGTATCAACTGTAAGCGGGTTAACCACTTAAGTGATAACTTGTCAGAACCTATGATATATTTGGGCATATGGCTGTGCACTGAGAGCATATCAAAGTGATATCTCTAGATTCCAAATTTATCAGGACACAGCTTGATAATAATCTAAGCAGTTCAACACAACACAATGTGTGTGTGTGTGTCCACAACCACCTCTGTCAGTTCATATGTAAGTACTGATCTGAGAATGTGCATGCTTATTGTGCTGATCATTTCTGAATCAATTGTCACAATGCAGTGTGGTTGTTGTTCTTGCTCCAGCGATGATATGTAGGACGTGTGGACAATGCTCAGCAGTGACCAGCTGCTATCTGAGCATTGTATGATGCCTTCGGGTCTGGAGATTTCTCCATCCAGCCCTACAGCATGTTGGATTATTCTGTCCCCATCTATCGCCATCACTTGACATCCAGTTGTTATCGTGATCAAACTGGATGGTACTATGTATCATGTATTGATATTATCATAGTAGTGTCAGTGATTATTTATTACACTTGTGAATCAGTGTAAGGTCATATATTTAATGATACATAAGTGATGCATAAGTATAGTGACTTGTTTAAGCACCCTACGGTCCTGGAAAACGTTAGTATGCTGATAACGACATGCTAAACGCGTGCTAACGACATATTAACGAATTATAACAATGCATGCTAACGACATATTAACGTTCGGTAGTATGTTGTTAGCATGTCGTTAGCACATGTCCTAAGATGAATTTATATGCTAACGACATGCTAACGACATACTACCGATATGTGCTAACGACACACTAACGCAACGTTAGCATGGCGTTAGCACGTTCCTAGTAGGACATACTAACGGCATCATAACGGCATATTAACGGCATACTACGGACATGCTAACAATGGCAAGCCAAGTGGTTTAGTATGCCAATATGATGTCCATAGCATTGAATTAGTACGTGTTTAGAATAATATGTCCATGCTAACGCAACCATCATAAACGCATACTAAAAACATGCTATGGACGTGCTACGCGGATACTAACACTGATATGATAACTTATGTTAGCATGTTCATATAGTGTCATTAGCATGCTATGATCGTACTAACAAGTACATACTAAACGCATACTATCGACATGCTATTCACATGTTAACGATACTAGACTAACGACATGCTATGGACGTACTACATACATACTAACGCCGATATGATAACTGATGTTAGCATGTGCATATAATGGCATTAGTATGCCTTTAGCACTCGCGTGTACGAGGCCTATCTATATGCACAATATCACTAGAGGATTGCGAAAATGTGTGCTACTTACATAAAGTGTGTTCACAATGCGTATGCTATGCGAAGGCTAGCACATCACGCATGGAACACTCGAGCATGTTTAATACAATCATATTAATACGATAGTGTAGCTAGCTAGGCACGATGGGATACAATTGGGAAGTCTAGAAACGTTAATATTTTTACTATCCACATTACAATCCAATCGTAAGTAGGGCTGCCCCATTCGTAGCCTAATTTGCTCAAAACAAGGCTCTAGTCCGAAAATTGCCTCTAGGGAATCAACCTAATCTCTTTAAAACAACGTGCAACAAGCGAGAAATCTCGGCGTTGGTCTTGGAGTAAAACCTTCCGAGATTTTCCACTCGCCCATTCTCATTCGATCTGAAAAAGCAAGTGGAAGAATAAACCAACACTTAGTCAAGTGAGAAACTTCACACAAAATCACAACAACTTAGGTTCTAACTTAGAAAGGGTATAGCTTTTACCTTAAGTCTTGGCGTTGGTCATGGGCTGAAATTTTGCTTTCTCTACTCTGAAAAGTAAAGCAAAGAACCAACACTTAGTAAAAGCGGAAAACGCATTAAAGATTCCCTTGTGCAAAACATAACTAGCAACCTAGGAACCTCAAAGAAGCGCGAATGTGAACGCGAGATGATGGTGGAAAAAACGATTTCACCACTCGAATATTTTCAGCGATCTGAAAAACAAAACCAACCAAGTAACGTTTAGTAAAGATGAAAGATAATATAAGTGACAAACGAAATTAACGAAGGAAATTGAAAAGGAGAGGTGGAGTGAGTTGGATTTGAACCAATTATTTCGAGTGCAAAGGACTCGCGGGAATCTTCCCGTTCACTCCAAGTCAAAGTTCCGCGCATGCCAAGGATGATCGCGCTAAGCACACACAAAATAATACATATACATATAAAAAACATGCACTACAAACCTGTGACATATTGCAGCGAGCAAGAATGATAAATATCATAACATTGCATGCAACCCGCTGGCGAGGCCACCACACGCTGCTGCACACTGCTGGACGGTGAAATGTGAAGCGTTGACGGGTGTAGAGGTGAGTTTGAACTTTTACAGTATTCTGTAAAAATGCCTTCTGTACAGTGGACACCTTCACTTCCCGTTGGGCGTTGGGGGGCGTGAGAAGTCACAGCACGTCCTCGTCACGCGAGCACGATCGACGATAACGATGACGATGACGAATTCTGCGAAACGTGTGCCATGTCATGCGATGCCATGCCATCGGACGATTGGAGATGGAATAATCCACCGCATGACGCTCGCGCTCGCGGGTTCGGGTTGGGGATCGCAGGCACGCAGGAGGAATATGTATATCGTTATCGTCTATCGCACGGTAGCCGTTTGCGTTCAATTTCTTTTTTTAATTTTCGCCAAGCCCTTCACTCGCGTCATCGTCTATCCTCATCGATCGATTCACTATTGTCATCGTCTCGGAATGCCCATCGTTATGGTCACGTGGTCGAGTGGACATGAAGTTTACGTCTGCGCGTGAGGTCACTGGATCGATGCCCCCTGAGAATTTTCAATTTATGTTGGTTTGGCTTTAGCGTGATAGGGAAATTTGTGAAAACATTCTCCCCCCACATTATGTTAGCATGTCGTCAGCATGTCGTTATCACATCATGTGTTAACGACATGCTAACCGCATGCAAAAGACATACTAAAGAAGCGAATCTGTTAGGGAATATTCCTCAGGCCTGTTAGCACGTACGTGTTTAGCATGCCTTTAGCATGGTTTTCAGTCCGTAGGGCGCCCGTAGGACGGCAGTAGCACGCCCGTAGCATGCCAGTAATATGTCCTTAGCACATGTCCTAACATGAACGCCCATAGTTAAGGCCCATATATACACGTGCTACCGACGTTCTACCGCCGTGCTAACGGCGTGCTAAGCTCAGACGTGCTAACACATAATAGGAATATTCCTCAAAAGATTCTCCTGATAGCATGCCGTTAGCACGTCGTTAGAGGTCATATGTATATATAAATGTGTATAATTACTATGACCTCTAACGGCGTGCTAACGGCATGCTAACATAAGGAATATTCCAGGAATATTCCTCATGTGTTAGCACGTCTGAGCTTAGCACGCCGTTAGCACGGCGGTAACACGTGCATATATGGGCGTTAACTATGGGCGTTCCAGTTAGGACATGTGCTAAGGACATATTACTGGCATGCTACGGGCGTGCTACTGCCGTGCTACGGGCGTCCTACGGACTGAAAACCATGCTAAAGGCATGCTAAACACGGACGTCCTAACACGCCGGAGGAATATTCCCTAAAAGATTCGCTTCTTTAGTATGTCTTTAGCATGCGATGTTCCAGTTAGCACACGTTCTAAGGACATATTACGGCCGTGCTACGGCCATGCTACTGCCGTGCTACGGGCGTGCTACAGGCGTGTAACGGGCGTGTAACGGGCGTGTTACCGGCGTGCTACGAGACAGTTTAGCATGCTACAAGCATGCTAAACTCGGAAATTATGACACATCTGAAGAAGATTCCTCAAAAGAATCTATTCCGTAGCATGTCGTTAGCCTGTTATGCTCATCCTAGTGACGTGCTACCTAACGAAGGTCTTTCGGACCTCCTATACTCCAATTACTATGAAGGTAGGGGGAGGGGGGAGGGGGGGTCGCGGGGTAATAGGGTTGCAATGCCCCGAAAAGGAGAGCATTTCTCCGCGCTACGTGAAGAATCGGCTCGCCAAGTTCCCCCCAATGCATCCGAGGACGAGGTCGTGCTTGCGCCCGCAAGAACACCTCGTACGGCCCCGGGCCACCGTGGCCTTTCCCTCCAACAACAACAACAACGACCAGTGGACAAAAGCAATGTGCCACGACTATCCCGCCAGGCCATGCGTAACCCAGCTCCTCACCCAGTACCCTCGACACCACATCCAAGTTTGGTGAATGGTACCACCTCCCGCCCAAGTAGGCCGGCAACGGCACTTGTTGCCTGCGAGACTGTTGGTCGTCCGGAGGGTTTCCGGTTGGGTCACCTTTTCGAGAAGCCCACGAAGGAGCTTCGAGTCAGCCAATGGGCGGAAACCACGGTGGCGTGTGTATATGATCCAAGGTGAGTGCTTTACCCTATAGTTTTAGCATTCCTTTCGAGATGTACGGGTCGCGGACAGGCAACCACGGCATGCATGTTTCAAAAAGTCGTACTACATGGTTTGTAGGATGCCGTATATAGTGCTCGGGAATATTGAAGGCCTATTTAAGGGCTCGCTTGTTGTTATACGACCTGTTGAAAGTATTTTAACCCGCCGCTTTCGAACTTGGCAGGTGCCCGTCACTCGAGATGCAGCGTGCTCTTTGTGAAGTAACCGCTGGCCTGTTGAAAGTGCGGGAGTACAGACACGTCGGCATGGTTCACATTTACACCTGTTGTCATGCCAAGGACGAACCGACTTGCATGACTCCCCACGAGTTTCATGCTTGCGCACTAGAAATGCTAACCACCCAACGGCGCTACCCGACATGGTTGCCAATCCCGTCCATTTTGGTTGAAGAACCAGGCAAGGTAATGTACGGGGACCACGCATTTTCCATACAAGTACGGGAACGTGAAGTGGCAGATTGTCTCGTGTCCATTGCCGCGAAAATCATGCACATTGTCGCCGCCTCCATCGATGCCAGCAACCTGGCGAGGTGAGCCCCCCTTCCCCCCCCCCTTGCATTGGAATGTTTGCATGTCGGCGCTAGGGTTCCTTTGATATACCGTTAGCATGCTAACGGCATAATAAGTGCGTGCTATCTCCAGGCTCGGCCACGACTCCCCGCTGCCCGCCTCGCCTTCGCCACTCCCCGAGCCGATGGGCGACCCCAACGACCACACCACCCCTCCCCCGTCCCCGTCCTTGAGAGAGGGCGAATCTGACTCTTCATCCATGATGGAGGTCGATGCCGAGCCCCAGGTCGCCGACCTCTTCATGAGCCATAACGATGCCAAATTGGCGAGGTGCGTCCCTACTCGTGATGTTATCGCCGGGCGTTAGTATATTGTTAGCACGCCTGTAGCATACTAACGGCAGTATAAGTGCGTGCTATCTCCAGGCTCGGCCACGACTCCCTGCATCCCGCCTCGCCTTCGCCACTCCCCGAGCCGATGGGCGACCTCACCGACGACACCACCCCTCCCCCGTCCTTGAGAGAGGACGACTCCGACTCCAGCACCGACGGTACCACTCCTCCCGCGTCTTTGAGAGAGGGCGACGACGAGCAGTATGACAATCGACTTCGCAATCTTGTGCGAGGATGTACCGTGGAATATCGCAAAGCCTACCATGACCCTTGGGCATCGATACTTGTTGGCGACTTGGTGGACCAGATGCCTGAGCCCTCCTATACAACCATTTGCGCGGATCGGTTAATAATAGAGGTGCGGTTCGCGGGCAAGGTTTTTCGATGTGAGGCAACGGACGGGGTCATGACGTTGGCTGCGATGGTCCACGTTTTCTACGACCTCTTTGATTGGGTTGATCATTGTATGTCCACGGGCTTCCAAGGGGCACCGGCAAATTACTTCAGTCAATGTGATTAGCACAAGGATACCATTCTAACCGCATATTAAGGGCATTTGGACCAGCAATGGTGGTTTTCACAATCGTGGGCTTGGCGAAATGCAGGCACGGCCGCATTACCAAAATACTGCGAGTGGAGATTGCTGGAGAGTTGTACACCTTACTCAAGTGCGATTGGCTTGCAAAGCCGACCGAGAAACAGATCAAGGCCTACCGTCTACGAAACTCCATTCTCGGCCCGGATGATTTGACTAGGACGGTCTACACCTTCAACCCGCACGTTGACCCAGCAGCCTTTGAGCACAAGGAGCCATTCATATTACCCAATCGAGTAGAACAACAAGTTGTTATTGTGCCACATCCGTGCATGGAGACCGCCGTTATTCTCGACCCAACGGCCGACTTCTTTGAGTGCATAGGATGACATTAGAATGTTAAATGTGTGATAATGACATGCTAACACTGACGTGCTATCGGCGTCCTAAGAACATGCTAGCGATATACTAACGTCCCTACCTTTCCGAGGAATTCCGCTCGCTTACCACCTGACCCGAATCGCATCATACTCCGTGGCATATCCTTCCCCTGCCCTTCTAATCACCATATAACATGTTCCTGGTGATCTACGCACCCCCACATGCCTCACCACTCACTACCCCTCAAGTTGGCGCGAACACATGCTTAAGGCGCAGTGGCGTTAGCATGCCTTTAGAGTGTCTGATGTGTGATAATGACATGCTAACACTGCCGTGCTATCGGCGTCCTAAGAACATGCTAGCAACATACTAACGTCCCTACCTTTCCGAGGAATTCCGCTCGCTTACCACCTGACCCGAATCGCATCATACTCCGTGGCATATCCTTCTCCTGCCCTTCTAATCACCATATAACATGTTCCTGGTGATCTACGCACCCCCACATGCCTCACCACTCACTACCCCTCAAGTTGGCGCGAACACATGCTTAAGGCGCAGTGGCGTTAGCATGCCTTTAGCATGGACATGCTAACACACCTATGGGGCTTTAGCATGCCGTTAGCACGCATGCTAACACCTATCTGGCGTTAGCATGTCATAGCATGTCCATGGCACGCGTTTAGCATGTCGTTAGCAGCATACTAACGTTTTCCAGGACCGTAGGGGCAGTGACTTATGTTCATGTACTTGATGATTGAGTACAAGAGAGTGTGTGTGTGGAATTGTTCACTATACACACTTGTATACAGGTGATTATTGGTATTACAATATACCAAGATGATTTATCATGTAGGATAATCTGTATACCAAGTACTGAATAAATCTAACATGATATATATCAGCTTAGTGGTGATTGTAATCCTGCATACTCTCATTTACAGTAATGAGTTGCTTGGTTTATTTCACATGTAGTTCCGGTGAGCAATCCATTCAGTGATCCACCATAGAGCGAACATGCTCATCCCAAATCCTTCGTCAGAGCATGTCGAGCTAATTATGGTGTTAAGATCACCTTCAGGCACCTTACACTTACATGGGTTCCAATATAGCTTACATGCACTGCAGTATGCTTTGTGCAATGTATGATGTATTGTGATGTGATGCAATATGTCCCAGTTGTTATCGTGATCAAACTGGTTTGTACATTACAGCTGTTATCGTGATCAAGCTGTATGAATAATGCATGCACATATCACAGTGATGCAGTTGCTCAGTATAATAATGTACATGTGATGTAATGCACATCTGCTGCATGCACTCAGTATATACTCAATGATGGTGTATACTGCAAGTATATGTGTGTGTGTGTGGTGCTGCAAGCATTATAATCTCCACACACTCAATAATGCACACTGTGATGTTGCTGTAGAGTATTCAATGATCTGTCATGTTGAGCGTGTATGTGTGTGTGAGCTACTCACACAGCATGTATACAGTTCACACTCATAATTGCAGGTTGGTATACGAATCTGACAGTGAATAGATTATAATATCTCAGCAAACATCAGAGTATTGTATGGCATGCTGCAATATATTGTCATCATGCGTCCGTTCATGATAATCCCAGTAAGTATACACATGTTCTGTCAAGGATATCGTGACGCGCGCAGATGATGCATCAGTGATTATTGTAACTATTGATAATGACGGTGTTTTGATGACATTTGGCAAACTGACATCGTCATAAAAAAACTGCAAAATAAACGTCGTGTACAATAAGCGATTTATTGCGATCATGAGAATCGCGATGGTGCGCGCTGCTGATAATGAGCACATCTTGTCGCAGTATGTATAGCACATGATACAAGTGCTATTTTTCGAGCGGATCATGATTCCGATGATGATTTTTGTGTCCGCGTCTCATATTGCGAATTTCGAACAACTGCGAATCGTATCCGCGCGTATATGTGATCGCTGCGCATATGTATGCCGCATGCACACCTTCTCGCGCTGTATAGGTGACGATCAGCTGCGATGTACGATCTGCGATTGTGAATATGACGATATATCTTCGCGCACAATATTCGCTTATGCAGCGGTCAGTATATGCAGTATATCGGTATTTGTGCGATTGCGACGCCAGATGTTATTCGCGCTCCGCAACCTGCATACACAAAATATTCGATATCTATGCTGCACTCACACTAGAGTTCTCGTTCTCGCCTTGACGAGCAGAATACCAACTGATAAGGTCTCACAAGCGAGCCTTAAGATATATATGATATGATAAGATAGCACGGATGTTATTGAACAGTAACAACTCGTGCAGCATAAGAGCGGGTGATGAGTGCAGTGCTTCGTCCGAAGATACTGCTGTAGCACAACGCTACCTCATCTATACCGAATGCCTCGCATCTCATAGATGCCACCGCTATTGGGTTGTGAACCCAAGGCATTGGTTGAACGACTAGTATCGGCTGAACGAATAATGCGTTCGCCATATGATACTCGCATGCTTGTTCAGAACATGCTAGAAGCGAAGATGAGTTCTTCTCCGAACCATTCGGTTCTTCAAGATAGCATCTTGCTTTGCCATCTCGAGTCCGACATACTGGCCTCTCGATGACATGTGTCATTCAAGTCTTACCTTGAATAAATGACAGATGATATGACTTATCATCTCGATGACATGTACAGTCATAGTCAACCGTACTGACGACTGTCTGTCATTATAATATATGACATGACTCGACATGACATGACATGACATGGTATGACATGTATGACAGGTATGACATGTATGACACATGTATCATCGGTCATAACCCTGACATATATCCTGACAAGCTAAATCATCGTATGCGCGTAGACGAGCGATTTTTGCAAGCCATTTGCAATAACGAAATTTTGATGCGTGCGCTACACTGAACAATTTGTGCGGATAGCGAATTATCACTGTCGCTGATGTATGCGCTGCGAATGGTGAACATCTCTGTCGCCGGTATGTGTGGCATATGGTACGAATGCCATCGCGCGTACGGATCATGCAAACTGATGACGTTTTGATCATTCGCGCGTCAGTATGTCGCATATCGTACAACTTTGCGAATGATGACAGCATATGTGTGCGATCTGTATGCTGTAAGCACACCTTGTCGCTGTTATACTCTGACGATGTGTATGCGAGCGAATGCGTTCGCGACGGTAATTCCTCGCGCACTCCGTTCGCTGTCGATTCTGCAGCGAATGTTATTATGCGATATATGTCGTATATGTGCGATCACTGTCGCCGTTTGTATGCGCGAACACCGCGAACCTGTTACAAACACAATATACAATATATCAAGGTACGGGTAACGCTTGGGGCCTATGACACAAAAGTTCAAAAAACCTTTTTTTGGTATTTTCCGATAATAATATGTATAAGGCAGGCATGTAGCACGGCTAGGTGGGCCCGGATTGCATAATCGATGAAAATGACATTTAGAAGTCGCAAGAAGTTTCAAGAAGTACTTAGTGGTTAAAAGAAATCATCTAGATGCAATATTTTATATTTTTGATAATTGTAGTGGCCACAGGGCTGCTTACAGGTCGCGGACGGGCTGCCGTACATACATTGCATATCTTGCGGGCGCGTGAGATATGCAAATGATACGGGGAAGTTATTAGAAGTTGTGAGAAGTATCTACAAGTCATCCGTAGGCAATGAGAAGCAAAATTTCACATCGGGACATATTCACGGGGTGCTGGGGAGCCAATTTCGTCTGTAAAATGGCTGCAAAGCAGAAATTGCATATCTTGCGGGCGCGTGAGATATGCAAATGATACGGGGAAGTTATTACACGTTGTGAGAAGTATTTAGAGGTCATCCGCAGGCAATGAGAAGCGAAATTTCACATCGGGACATATTCACGGGGTGCTGGGGAGCCAATTTCGTCTGTAAAATGGCTGCAAAGCAGAAATTGCATATCTTGCGGGCGCGTGAGATATGCAAATGATACGGGGAAGTTATTACACGTTGTGAGAAGTATTTAGAGGTCATCCGCAGGCAATGAGAAGCGAAATTTCACATCGGGACATATTCACGGGGTGCTGGGGAGCTAATTTCGTCTGTAAAATGGTTGCAAATCAGAAATTGCATGTCTCGCGGGCGCGTGTGATATACAATGTTAGAAGTCACAATGTTAGAAGTCATTGCAAGTTATCAGAAGTTATCACAATGCATCATCACATGAATACTTTTACTTTGCCCTAATGATACGCATATTATTGCAGTTGCAGGAGTTGGGGCACTAGCAGTTGCCGGGTGGCGGGTGCTCAAATTCAAATGTGGCTCAAATTCTGCAACTCCTCTATGGAGACGCCCGAGGCCCTACCCAAGTCCGAGGTATTCAATGGCTGGGTCTGCTGGAGTTGCTGGAGTTGCTGGAGCTGCTGGAGCTGCTGGAGTTGCTGGAGCTGTCGGGCCTGTGGTTGCTGAAGGAGCATGGGCTGGGACTGCTGCATTTGCAAAGTCTGGGGAGCTTGCAGCAGAAGGGGTTGCAGCTGCTGGGTCTGCT
>LGRX02005445.1:0-31289 GCA_001247695.2 Cymbomonas tetramitiformis
CCCAAGTTGAAGAGAATGGCTGGCTGGCTCCGAATCTCCGGTTTTCTTAATACTGAGTGATTACTGTATGCACCTTAACAAGCAACGGTCTAGCCGACCATGCCGTAGAAATTCCAAATGCCATAACAGCATAGGAGTTAACGGTCTGCGCCTCTGCCACGGCCTCTGCCGGTTGAGCGCGGCTGCGAGCATTGGTTCTGGTGGTGACCCCACTCATTGCAATTCCAGCATTGGAGCTGGCTGCCACGTCCTGCCTGAACAGGCGGTGGTGGCGGAGGCGCCCCTGCCTGGGCCCTTAGTTCGCCCCTTGGCAGCCGCGGCTTGCGCGGCGTGAAGCTTTTCAGCTTTCACTTCTTTCTCAGCTTTTCGCATCAGCTTTTCATCTTCCTCATCCTCAGCGTAAGATTTACGTTCCAACTTTTCGCAGATCTTCCAGCCAACTTCGGGGCCCTTGTCTGAAACCAACGCCAAGATTTTTGCGCGAGCCTTGGCGCGTGCGATTCCCTTCTCCACAGTCTCTGACAAAAATTCCAAGGCAAGAGTGACGGTTTCAGGAAGCTCCACACCTTCTAATTCGTTCTTGGCATCAACAAGCGCTAACTGCGACGCAGAGTGCGCCACGAAGTGGTGCTGAGTCTCAAGGAATTGCTTGCGGAGCCCCTTGTCTTTCCCATCATCGTTGCGAGTCAACTCTAGGCGATCGGACCCTGGAAGCTGAGTGAGGTCAACTGCTGCTTCCCACGGACGCTTACGGTCACCAGAAGCCACCTGCGAAAGTCCCTTGAGCTCAGCAAGGCGCGCTGTCGCCCTCTCCAGCTGTCGGATCAACTTCTGTTGCGGTTGCGTAAGGTCATCTCCCTCCTGGAACGCAGCAAAGGCGTTCGCGTACGCCGGCTGCGCGTGCAAATCATCAATATGCCTCTGGCACAAAATCGGATCGGTGAACCACTCCATAATCAATATACGAAATACTACTGAAAGTATATGTGCACTGAAAAACTTACGGTGTTAATGTACTGCAAAAACGGACACTGACTGCAAAAACGGACACTGACTGCAAAAACGGACACTGACTGTAAAAACGGACACAGTCAATGAAAGTCCACACAATCACAGTAACACAGCAAGAAGCCGCCTCAGTCCGAAGCTGGCCTCATAAGGCCTCCGACTGATCAGAAAACCTCAGTTTTCAGATCTGCTCCGTATGACAGTCATACTGCCTGTCATACTACACTGATCAGAAAACTGAATGTTATGTGTCACAGTACAGCGAGCGGAGCGAGAGGTGCTGTGTCACATAACTACGGTTATGTGACAGACGGGAAAGAAGGTACCACTACGTGATATAAGGTTTCGAACTCTGTGAGAGTTCGGCTCCGCAGTTTGATTTGGTTTCAAAGAAGGGTGTTTTTGTGCAGTGGTTTGTTCCTTTTGCTCTAGAAGGAAAGTTTACTAATTTGTGGTAAAATATGGACGAGTTTTCTGATACGGAGTTAGGGGAGAAGATCGCGCTAGTAAAAGCGTCAGATCGTTACGCTTCGTATAAAGCGAAGCTCTCGGCCGAAGTCCCGGAATTATCCGAAAGTGACAGAGCGATTCAGTCGTATCTGGCCACGTTAATTTGCGAACAACGCAGTAGAGCAGCAACGAGTGGTCGTAATGTTGACGCGATGTCGCAATCGGTGGTGGCGCAGCCCACTAGGAGAAAGCTCCAGCGCCCTGTCTCGTGGGCGTCAGGAGGATTTGTTCACTTGGGAGCAAGTGGTTCGAAGTTGGAAGATTTTATCGTGCAAGCGTCAGTTTGATGTGGTGGATACAGCCGACTCCTTTTTCTTCAAAGCAAAAGCAGAATTGGACTCGTTGTCGCAAGAAGGTTTTTCGGAAAACGGAGTGCGAGTTTTAGAAGAGGTGAACGCAAAATTGGAGGCGGCTATGAAATGGTCGGAAGACCAAGCGCAGATTTTCAGTATCGCTTTTCACTACGGGTGGCCAGTAGCGAATGAGTTTGAGGAGGAGCCGGTTGTTCAAACCGAGGAAGATCAACAACGCCTTAAAAAGGCGAAGAAAGTAGTGGCTGAAACCAAGCAAGGAAGGCGAAGCCTTAGAAGCTTGCGTGAATCGAATGAAAAAGACTAGCTTCGAGCTGTCTTAGGATGATTTCAGAAGTTGGATTGTCGTTGTTAGAACAACGTTAGTTGTTGCTAGACCGGGCTTCAAGCTTTGGTAAAATGGCTTAACGCCTGGTCAACTCGGCTTATCGCTGTGTTGAGTATTCTGGAATGAATGTTGTTGGCTTAATGCTAACTAGTGCGTAAGCAACGTAATCCCGAAGTTGTTATGGGCATATCGCCTTTGTGGTGCTCTGGCTTATCGCTAGTGTCAAGGTTTCGAATGAAAAGGGCCTTATCGGCTTGCGGCATATCGTCGTAGAATGTGCGTTCGTGAGTTGCGTTCGTAGAATGTGTGTTCGTAGAATGTTCGTGAATTGCGTTCGTAGAATGTGCGTTCGTGAATTGGAACGGTCGGCAGGTTTCGTGCCGAATTTCAACCGCACGTTCGTTTGAGATGTATTGAGTTCAATGTGTTTCGGAGCTTCGTTAGCTTGTGCGGGAATCCTTAGATGCTTACAACCTCAGTGGAGTACTTGGAGGCAAGTGGCAGATATATTGTTCGGCGGTAATATATATCTAACTGGTGAGATAAACCCTGAGTTAAGGGTTACGGAATCAGAACGGTAAAGTGTGTTAGATAAAAGAGAGGCATACATAAATACCTAACGGGTGTTTCCCGTCTACTGGTGACGGTCACCCAGCCTACCATAGGAAGTGACATGTGACAGTTTTGAGTGTCACAGTGTCAAATCCAGCACACCACCTAGGGTGGTGACCGGAGCTAGTAGTGAAACGAAGCAACAAACTCCCTACTCAACTTCAGGAGGAAACCGTAGCACAACTGGGGGCCTGTACTCTTGGTCAGGGCGGTCCCAGCTCACAGCAAAGATTGTCAGATACTGCTGTTAGGTGCCAAAACCCTAAACACAGCTCAAATTCAGAGAGCTCTTCTGCACATCTAGGAAGCTACACTATAGCTAATCTCTAGGCAGGCACGGTGTGATTAATCTCAGCCACTAGAGGCCTTCGGAGCTGGCGGTCCGGCTCGGAGCAGCGTGAGGGTGAAGTAGTTGCCGGCCTCCGGGGCCGGTGCGTGAATCATTCGTAGAAGAAATTGTGGAATCCTCGATCACAGGAGGCTGCACCGCACCGGGGTGCTGCCAAGTGCTGCCCGACGGTGGGGCCTCGTCATCTGAAGACGATGCCGGCGACAGCGGAGGACCGTCCTCAAATAACACGGCAGGCGGCGGCGGCCCGGGATGCCACGGCACCGGAGCCATATAGAGGCCCTGCCGCCTCTGCTCCCGCCGGTGGAGACGAGGCGGAATAGCACACGGCACGTCATGAACCACTTCAGTCGGCGAAGCCTCCGTAGCCGGGACTGCTGAGGCAGTCCACGTAGCACCACCGACCGGTGGAGCCATGCATGTGCGCGCACCGGCACCACCGACATCGGCAACGGTGTGCGGCGCGGCGGTGGCACAAATTACAAATAGCGCACACACCAAGGATGAAGTGAGAAGAGATCTCCCGAAGCCCGGAATGGCGTTCCCACAGCCGTACCGCGACCGCGGCGGTGCCACCGAGGCATCCTCGTCGTCATCGTTGCTCGCGGGGCAGGTCGCGGGCTTGCAGTCCCTCACGCGCTCCGGTGTCTCAACCAGGGAACATATCAAACTTTTATGTCGTACGGCCAACACTCAAAATTTCCATCGGCCAAATTTCGGCCATCCCGGCCAAAATCTAAAATCGCCCGCCGCAGGCGTAAAATTTTAATTTTATGTATGGCAATATCATAAAAATCGCAAAAAATTCGGGGGAATTTTCAAAATTTTACATAATTCGTTTCGGCCAACAAGCAAAAGCACACTCGGCCAAACCTCGGCCACATACAGCCCTCATCGTACGGCCACAGACCGGCCATAGGGGGTTGATATGTTCCCTGGTCTCAACCGCGGAGAGCAAGTTCATGCTCGCGGCCGGCTCGTCGGGCGCCTCCAATGCAACCCCCGTGCTCTGAATGGAATCGGCAAACGTGCGGGTGACGGGAGGGCAGAAGGGGTTCGGCGGACCGGTCCATTCCTCCTCGGACTCAACCGACGCGGGCGGGGAGTGCGCGGTCGGCTCCGACACCACCGGCAAGTCGGCAGTGAAGGTGTTGATGTTGAATGTGGAAGCCCCAGCCGCGTGCGCCATCTCAGAGAACTCGGCGACGGCGGACACGAGGACCTCACCGTCCTCCTCGCAGAACGAGCACGCGGAGAGATCGGTGAAGACTTCCGGCTTCCCGCCCGCAAGCATGCAGAGGGCGTCGAATTCCACGGGGTCGCCGTTGTCGATGGCGTGTTGGAACCTCGCGGCCAACACGGAGTTCTCGGCCTCCTCGGCGAAGGCGAAGGCCGAGAGTCCGGTCCTGCCCCCGTTCGGGCAGTCCCGGTGCCAATGCCTCGCCTTCCCCTTAGCACACACCTGATTTTGGCAGTACGGGATGGTCGCACCACTGTCGCGGTGGAAGGCCACCTTCCTCGAGACGGATTGAGACCAATTCCCCCCTTTGGGGAGGGGTGAGGCCGCGAAGCGGGTTTTCACGCGGCGGTCCGGCTTGTCCGCGCGAGGGGTAAATCCCCGTGGTGACGGCTCGGACTCGGCGGTGCCGAGGAATGCGGCCAATTGACGCTTCAAGTCGAGGACCATCGTCCTCAAGTCCGCGAGCTCTCCGGGTCCACCGGAGTCATCGGCGGCCCCCTCCATGAAATGCGTGCCGTGAGAGTAGCGGTGTGCGGACGCCGTGGCGGTGCCCGCCCGCACGTGCTCGGAGTAGCATTCACGCACCCATTGTTGAATCGTGAGGAGGTCGTGGGCGGCTCGTTGATCGTGGAGAAGCAACCGTGACACCACCGGCTGGTAGAAGACGGTGTCGAGGGACTTGATGAACAGCGCCTTCACGTCCTCATCGTGGAGTGTCGCCCGCGTCCTCGCAGCCTTCAGAGCGGCGTTGAAGTCGCCGATTTTGTCATGCGGGTCCACGCCCGCGGAGATGCGGATGCCCAACATGTCCGCTTGACCCTGAAAGGGGTCACCCGCCGGGATCATGCGGCGGGCAAACTCAAGCAGTACCCGCTTACCGTCGCTCGGGAATGTGGAGTGCGAGAAGTCCATCCAGTCCGCCGCTGGCGACGCGGGGTCAACCATGAGCTCGAGCGTGGAGAACAACAAGGCGTTGGCCTCCACGCGGATGGGAAGGGCAGCATCGTCCAGTAGGAAAAGGGGTGCAAAACCAATGTCCTCCGTGACAAATGCCGTCTGTAGTGCAGAGCCCGCCATCCTGGCGAAGAGTGCGGACGCGTGGCACTCAGTCCCTGAAAACCGTCCGTTCTTGTCCTCGAACAACTTTTGACGAACGGACTTGGAGACCTTCATGTCGAAGTGTTCCCGTTGAAGTGTACGCACCGAGGCTAGGAACGCAGCACCTGCTGAATTGGCAGCCGGCTGAGCTGCCGGCGGCGTGGCTGGAGTGTTGGCGTGTCTCGCAGCTGCTGAATCAAAAATCGTGGCTAGTGCGCGTCGGCGATTCGCCATGCTAGCGGTGGCTCGAGTAGAAGCAACCATAGTGAGAAGGACTGAAGGGGCGGAGTGAGGCAATGAAACGTGAGATGTGCGGCAGTTTCGGGCGGCCAAGAAACGCGTGGGTCGCCGATACGGCAGCCGTGAGAGATCAAATAATTCCGGGAAGTCGTGTGGTAGCGGCGGCCGATACGCAACGGTGTGGGATCCAACCGGAAAACGTAAACCAGTCCAACGTTAAGTCCCGTAAGAAAATCGTTCTCCAACCGGTGCGGCGTGCCGTAAATCAACCCATAAAATTTAGGCCATACCCGTGACGCGCCGGCACTCCATCCCAGGCGTCCGAGCTTAGCCACTCATGGTGGCAATCTCGCAGTGGCTAAATAAAGCGCAAGTGGGGCCAAACCTGGCAGATATATAGTTCGGCGGTAATATATATCTAACTGGTGAGATAAACCCTGAGTTAAGGGTTACGGAATCAGAACGGTAAAGTGTGTTAGATAAAAGAGAGGCATACATAAATACCTAACGGGTGTTTCCCGTCTACTGGTGACGGTCACCCAGCCTACCATAGGAAGTGACATGTGACAGTTTTGAGTGTCACAGTGTCAAATCCAGCAGCAAGTGAATTCCTCATCTGCCAATGGTCTGTTGCTTTACGGCGTGGTTCAATTTAGCAGGTACATTTCGACGTGTTTCGTCGTTAGAGTGCTCTTCAGATCTTTGTTTGTCTCCGAGATCCTAGTCTTGCTTGACAGCTGTGATTACTGGGTAGCTAGGGTAGCTAGGGTAGCTAGGGGGGTACTGCAGTGCATGTGTGTCACATAACTGAATGTTTCACGGGTAGACCGATTTACCCCCCCCACTATAAAGTGGGGGGGCCTGTCTCCTGCTGTCCTCCTTCGGAGAGCCGTGTCACACGTAGCATGCGTCTCGGTAGCTCGGAACACAGATGCATAAAACCCCTAAAGTATTTTATGTTATCATCTTAGTATTCCGAAAGCGAGTGTTCACTGACTGACTGCACGTTCTGTGATAGATATATATATGACTATATATATATATCCCCCACCAGCCAGAGAATCTCACTTCTCATCAGGTTATGGGCCCACCACGCTTCCACTTCTCATCAATGTTATGTGTCACAGTACAACGAGCGGAGCGAGAGGTGCTGTGTCACATAACTACGGTTATGTGACAGACGGGAAAGAAGGTACCACTACGTGGTATAAGGTTTCGAACTCTGTGAGAGTTCGGCTCCGCAGTTTGATTTGGTTTCAAAGAAGGGTGTTTTCCCACCCACCTCCCATGCTTGAGTTCTGCTTTGTTTTTGGTGATGGATTGATTGTTTTGGTGTTGCTCACATTTCAGAGTCTTGGATGGCATGCAGTGCCTGAATTGGTTCATTGTTCATGAATCTTGGTGCACACTGCAGGTTTAGGTACCGATTGCAGTGTGTCATAAATACCCTTCCGAGATCCTAGTCTTGCTTGACAGCTGTGATTACTGGGTAGCTAGGGTAGCTAGGGTAGCTAGGGGGGTACTGCAGTGCATGTGTGTCACATAACCATCAGTTATGTGACGACGGGAAAGAAGGTGACACAGGCAAATACAAGAAAAAGAAGGCCATAAATGCAGGGCTTTGAAACGTTACCGCGCCAGGGCTTTACCGTAGCTTTACCGTAGCTTTACCGTAGCTGGCGTGGGGTATTAGTATAGGATAGAAACCTCCTCGCAATAGCAATTTACGCCCTCCGTGTCCAACCTGCACTACTGTGCTATATCCCGTAACGAGCTAACCCTTAATTTCAGACAGGAATAGATGCAGGTTGCTGATGGCTTCGTAGACGAGTGCCACAGGAGAAGATGAGAGCGAGAGTGATTTCGAAACCAGGCAACCTTACTCTTACACGCAATCTTCACGAACGCTGCCACGAAAATGTAGTTCCGCCTTGAAACTTTAGGATTGCAGAGTACTTCAAACCGCTTTCTTGGCATACGCTCTAAACACGAACCTTCCAAGGCTGTACATGCGTTTATCACCTTTCAGCGATCCCCGTCAAAGGCAGAAAGTCTTTCCCAGACGCGTGCAAAAATACCAGTACAGCACACCGAAGGTATGTCTCAAGCGTTAAGCGCTCTTCCTTGAATCCCTGCCCTCTCTCACGTGTGAATTCAGCAATCACGTTTCGGTTGTGCTCCCGTATGAATCATGCATTACAACTAAACGTGATAAACAGTGCTTTACAACTAAACGTTTCCTCTCTGGCTTAATAATTCCAGTGATATTCCAATGATTCATGCGGGATGCAGATAAGCAGGCGCAGGAAGCGCTCTCGGGAGCTTGACACCCAAGCTATGGCGACTGTCAAAATCGACGGTCCGAGCACCGAGGAGACCTCCCGACTCTTTGAACATATTGCGGACTCTCATTGCCACCCCCAGGAAGATCCTGACGGGCTTGCGCATATTGAGCGGCTATCTTCGAAATATCTCGCGGTTATGGGACTGCGTGAGGATGATTGGCCCCGTGTGGCGGAGCTGCAAGCTGCGTATCCACATAAAGGTGTGAGTTTCTCTGAAGTATGCTTCAAGGGTCAGCATTGCTCGTACAGTGCGACGACTTACCATCGATATGAAGCACACGATCTTTTGTCGTTGTGCCATGTCTGTTCTGCTGCCCTTCCTTGGATTTGGTGATAGTTCTACGAACCCTTTTGTTATTGAGTTAACTATGGCTTCACAATCATCAAGCGTGCGGCTGTCATACTGAAGCGTTCGCGTGTTCTCAATATTTCACTAGATAGTAAGCACAGCTGCAGTTTAATTGTGCAATGGTGTCTTGCTAGCAATGCCCTAACGTTATGGAGTAAGTGTTCAAACCCTAACTCCAGGATCTATGGTCGTCTTTGCAGTGATCCCCTGCTTCGGCGTGCACCCCTGGTTTGCACACCTTCACGGATTCAGAAATGACGGTTTCGTTCGCGACGTCTTGGAAATCAAAGCTGACTTGGAACTCCAGAACGTCGGCGATGTGGCTGACGTGAGCCTGTCAATATCCTGGGAAGCCACGTTGCGCAAGCTGCTGGAAGCATACCCGTCCTCGATTGTCGGGGAGATCGGCATCGACAAAGCGGCGGTGGTCCTTGGTACGAACAACAAAGCGCGGACGCGGCTCTCGCATCAGTTGGAACTCACTGAGAGGCAGCTCAGTTTAGCGGCAGAGTACAACCGTCCTGCGTCGTTGCACTGCGTCCGTGCATACGGCCACTTGCAAGACCTATTTCGGTGAGCAGCTGGTCCGCATCTTTTCTCTCTGTCAAAAGGCGGTTTGTTATTTCGCAGTGAGTGGCTGTACTTTCAGCTGACCTCTGGCTTGGTGCTCTTGGTGATTGAGGTGCCAAATGCCTGCTGCAGGAAAAGTGATCCTTGCACTCTTCCCCCCAGGATAATGCTGCATAGCTTTGGAGGAAACCCGGAGGTGCGGGTCTTGCTGTGCGGATCTCTCATTGTTGGGTCAACTGCCCGCCTGTGGCACCTAGTTTGCCCACGCCGCTTGGCGGGTGGAGCTGCCCTATCTGAACTTTACAAGGGTCATGCGCTGACTACGAATAGCACGCTGCTTGCGTTCGGTTGTCGTAGCCCCAGGAAAAACCTTCTATGGGTGCGGCGCTAACTGCGACACCGCGTTGCTTGAACCAGGTAGTCAAAGGGTTTACGAGAATGCCACGTGTCGGTGGCCGCTTCTACTTCAGCTTCTCAAACGAGATCAACTGCAAGACTCCAGCAAAAACGCTGGAGAGAATCCGACAGGTCGTCTGCTCGTCGGCCTCTCGTGGCTGCTTAATGCGGGCTCTAACGAGCCTGCTTATTTATGTACCGCGCGATCGTATCACCGCCTTCTAATCATGAAGTGGAGCTGCACCCTCAATTCAAGTAAACTTCTCCTGAGAATGATTGGCTCACATCGCGATGACCTGCACTGACTTGTGTTTGGTGTTTAGAACCGGGGAGGAGAGACAATACAGAGGACTGATCTCTGTGATATGTGCTTAAAAACCTTTTCTAGCTTTGACTCTCGGTGGTTTGAGCTGCCTCAGTGGCCTCTGGGCTACTGAGAGTATACGAGCACAACTGTCTATGCTCACCTGCACTCTTTCCCTAAGTCGAGCGAGAGTCAAAATATGGGTGGAACGCATGTATATTGCCATGGCAAAATATGGGTGTATCAAAGTTGACAACATTCACAATTGCCGATACAACCGATATTGATACAGGTACCCGACGACCGAGTCTTGTTGGAGTCTGATACTTGCTCTGCTACGACTATCGACTCAGGTAACTGTGCTGTAGCAGACTCAAGTGCAGCCGTGTTCCTGTGCGGTTGTTGCAAAGATGCTATGAGCGAACTTTTTATTTTTGAATATTTGCTGACTTCCAGGTCTGATTGAAAATTCACGTGAATACATGCTCCAGGACTGCTTGAAAGTTGCAAGATTATCGCAGAAGCGAAGGGTTGGACCTTACAGCAATGTTGCGAGATAACCTTCCAGAACTTCAGGGATTTTTATGTGGACAGCCTTCCGAAAATTTAATGTAAACTGTCAGATTTCCTATAGTGGGAAGAAATTCAGATTCAGGTGCTTGCACATCATTCACAAGTTATAGAGCTGCAGTCGCGTGCGACGTCTGTAAGAGACCTTCTGGCTCAACAATGCCTGAAGAATCGAACGAAATTTTAAGGGCACGTATGGCTATATCCTCGGAAAGGAATCTATTTGAAAAGATAAACGACTACACAGGCAAGTGATAAACCAATAGTTAGGATATATGGAAGCCATGCTCATTTTTCACAGTTCAGCGTACTTGTGTGAAATGCACTTGTTTTGCTTGATAAGCAAATCTTATCGATGGTTGTCTTCGGTCAAGACATAGCAACTTTAGAGAGAAGCAAACCACAGGCATGCATCGAATCCGTGGTTTCCAAGCACTCTGAGAATCGCTCGTGTCCTTTAAGATGCTCCTTTATTTCCTCCAAGGTGAAGACTGACAATGCTTTAAGCTTTCCTGTGAAACGGGCCACTTGTAGTTCTTGCTCCCACGGAGAATCGCAAAGCTTCTTTGCCTGCAGCCGCCCAAAAACCAGAATAATTTATGGGAATTTGGATGTCAGGCCTTTCAATTTGCAAGCAAAGACTCCAAGCCCTGCCGTTGTCTCGGACCTGAGCACGCTCAAAGGCAGTAACTGTTGAACTTGCCAGATTTTCGCTGAATTTCATCATTCCTTCAAAAATTCGTTTGGCGTTTTCCAAAGCTTGTGACACCTCTACTGGCAACTCTGCATAGCAATACCACAAAACAAGTTCAGCAAAAAATGATTCATCGGAATTTGCAATTGGTATTTGCATGATGTGTAGAAGCTTTCTCAGCCATAATTCGGACATCATTCTTCTTGCGAGAATGAGATTGAGCGAGTCAAAGGGGTGCAGCTTTCCCATAAATAGCTAGGAATTTTTTTTGCTTTCTCTACACGCAGTTATAGCTGTCCAATTGATTTGATTCTAGGAGAGCAGTCAATGCATGCAACTGTAAGCACTTGGCACGAGGGAAAGTCTCTTGAGCTTAGTTCGGACGACCTTCGCCGCTAAATACGCCATTTGGACGGTCTTTCTTTGCACGTTCGATATTGCTCCTCACGGATCGAAGTTCGTGATAAAAGTGATAGCGTGAATCCTGTTAATGATACGACTCTATGCACCGAATACCTCAGCAGCATGTGGTTTTGTCGGCAAAAAAGAGAACTTCCTAGTAATATACGGAGCACGGCAGGTTGTCAAGGTTATCAGCCGATCAAGCTATCTGCTGTGCAGCCTGGGTCATACCACATTAAACACAGCATGCTCCGACGAACTTAACTGGTGTAGCTGGACGACATGGTAAGTTGCCCACTTCAGTTTTTCTGCAGTGAAATAAATCAGTCTTAGTCATATTGTATAGTGCCTCGTGTGTTTTCCTACTGTGTCTAACTATTTTTTACTGCGAAAATGCTTGCCATACGCGGTGCGTTGCAACAGTCAGAAAATCTCTTGCTGTTAACCTTTGCATCTTAGTGAAATCGAAAGAGGAATACGAAGCACAATTCGCACTAGTTCGTACCTAGCCAATCTTTGTGATTCTGTTGGTCGGTCTCCGGAAGTTTAAATTCACCAACTTGTTTTCGAGTGTGTTCTTTAGCCACAGTAAGTACGTAGTTCTTCCTTACAATCGTATTCGCGTATGCTCGATTGACATGAACTGCGTGATATCCAAGCACCCCAAATGATCGTGCAGCCGCTTCCTTTTCGTCCCAAGTGATTGCAGGTGAAGCAGAGGGCCCACAACCAAACGTTATTTCATACACTTCAAAGTGTTGTATGGGTGATTCAAGCCTGCAAAGTGAAAAGTGTGCTGTATAAAGAGAACTAATTAAAAGTGGCTGCCGGTTGTATTTTGGGAGAAGAAATACTAGCAAAGCCCGTCCTCTTGGCGCATTATGCATGCACCAGTGACCAGCGCGTAAAAATGTGGACTTTGAAGGCCAAGAATTCTGGGAAGCAGGGAAGCTGGGGGAGAGAGTGAGATCATGCGCACTGCAGATTTCATGAGTCTGCGGTTCACGGGTCAGGTTCTTTTCTACGATAGTTGCTCCCTTCAGAGGAATCACCCCTTTTGGAAAAGTTTCCACAGTCGATGTCGTGCAGCAACGTTTCTCCTGCGCGACTATCCCCATAGTTTTCACACAGTCTGGCTCGTACGTCAAAATCTTTTTCAAAATGAAGTCGCGATAATTTCGAGTATGCTAACAAACGAAGATGGTCAGTCCAGAACCGAGGTAAGGGCACCCAAACGACCAAAAAGAGAGGCCGGAGACAGCTCAGGCTTGTGCAGAGGCTCGCGCGTTTAGAATCAGAGTCCGTGTGAAAGGGAAACACCTTTTGAAAATAGAAAAGGTAGTTTCCGGACAGCACACACCAACGTTCTTTCCAAGGGTTGGCCAAGGGCAACTGCCACTTTCCTTGCTTCCACAGGTAACCTTCCTTGTTTGGACGACTCCATAGAAGTACCTGAAAGGTGGAAGTCCGTTTGTATCGGCCGCAAGAGATCACCTGACACGGACAATTTGAAGCAGCTTTTAGAATGCTGTACCTGATTGGAGTTTCCTCCGCTGAACATTTCAGGCGATAGGCGATTCAAGATCAGTTGAAATAAAAACAGTTTGAACTGTTGAAAGAGGGCTGAAAAGGCGAGAAAATTCACTGACGACGTAAGTTACCGCACGCTGCTCCTCAACTGGATCTCGTTTGTTGTTGATCCTGCCATATTTCGCATTGGGCTTCGGCTTTGAACTCGAAGTAGACTTCTGGTTTGCCAGAAACTTGTGATAACAACCTGATTCGACGCTTCAATTCCTCCCTTACTTCGTTGCGCCGATTCCACTTCATTACGATTAGGGAGGTTCCGATTTGCGATTCCGGGTTACGGATTACTGTACGAGTTATCGTCATACGATAGATTCGAGAAACTCAAACTGGGTACACATTCCGGCGGTCAGGTTTTCCGATCGAATTCGATGAAATCCGCGATGTCGAACTCTAGAATGATGTCAGAAAACGTTGCGCAGCGCCAGAAACGTTCAGAACTTTTAGTAAAACGGGGCTGTTCAGCCCCTTTTTCCAGGATATATTAGCGATATATTATTGTGTTTTGGGCGTCCTTGTGATGTGAAACATGTTTATTATGATGTGAACATGTGGTGTGGGGGCAGAAAAAAACTCTGAGACTCAGTAGTCAAAGATTGCGAAAGCAATTTTCCGAAGGGGGTTTTGACGCTTTCGAGAGCTCGCCTCAAAAATTTTCCATGCCCTTAGCTTTTTAATTGCCCTTAATTGCCGACGGTTTATCGTTCCTTGGGGGGGGTTTTACGGTAAAATTTATCCTACTTGGAACTCATATGGTGCGTAAGTCCATCAACGCGACGATCCCGGCTTGTGCTCAAAGAGGGCACAAGTCGGGATAGTCAACATCCGCATTCCACATCAAGGCATACGAACGTCACGGAAGTTGCGCTAAGTTCACGAAAGTGATACTTCGCAACTTATGGACGTCCCGCACACCTCCTTAGCCGAGGTGGATGACTCGTGTGGGATCCCATACTTCCCCCTTGAACCGGAAGTACGGGATCACCGCGGATTGCACTATTCCCAACCTCAACACGCGCGGGGAGCATATATGTCTAAGGAATATATCTCCCTAGCTCGCATATGTTCTCAGAACGCGAAGACATCTACCACAGATGCCTGCGCAGGAATCAGCAATTTCCTGGAAAGATTAGACCTAAAAAATAAAAGTCAACGGACCGGTCAACGCTCGTAGCGGTCGATCCAATGGTCCAAATCCAATTCTGAGACCGGTTTTCTGGGGTGCCGTACCCCACTCTATATCCTTAGCCGCGAGGAAATCTTCGTCTGAGAAAATTGACATCGACCGCCGGAACGTATACTGGGTGTGGAACGGGTGAAGCCGCCCGCCCCCCGACTGTCTTTTACTGGATACTAAAATTTTGACTATATTCACGACAAAATACGTGATATAATTGACAGAGACGGTGAAATAAACGGTGGATATAACGGACAACGGTGGGTTATATGCGTGTTTTTACAGTCTCCACAAACTCTGTGAAGCTGGGACGAGATGCTCGGGTGGTTTCGCAGTCTAAGATGAGATAATAAAATAACTTGGGTGTTTTATTATCGGTCGGCTGGCAAGATGCAAGTGACACCACAGGGCGAGGTGTGACACAGGAAGAGACAGGCACCCCCAGTTATGGGGGGGGCGAAAGTCTGTCTCTCCATGACACCACCTCACCCCGAAGGCGTGAGGTGTCACGATGCAAGCTAGCCAAGGCCGGGGCTAGCATCCTACGGTTGGCCACAGAGGCAAAACCCTAAGAAACAAGCATCTTTGAGACCCTAAGAGGTCTTTTTCAACCCAGCTAGAGTGGCTCCGCCGCGCTGGTCTCTAGATGCGTGCTCTAGGGGCTTATGCCCATGCATGTGCTGTGGGGATGACTACTCCCACAGGCCAGCCAGCGAATCTAGCCCAAGTAATCGAGGGTGGACGGCGGCGTAGGTCTCGATGGTGGACGAAGTCGAGCGCCGCCAGGACGTCGTCATCCAACGCCCACGCGATGCGGTGCGACGATGTGTGGTACCAACATAGCGAGTGCGGGGACGTGGACACCCCGAGGGGGGCGAAGGTGGAAAATGCGGTGTGGCTCCACTCTGCCGCACACAAGTGCGAAAACAGAGAGGAAAAGTGGTGGGATGAGGGATGCAACACCTGCAAACACCACCAGGCAATGGCCAAGGGGCACGCAGGGTGGAGGGAAGAGTGGAGGATGCTGCGGGGTGAGATCGCAGTGGTCAAAGCTCATGTTGACGATGTGGTTGATGGACTCGATTTTGGTGTCTGGTGCATGAGCACCACCAGACACCACCAGATCGTAGCCATGGGTAAGCTCTCGTCGTCGAATCACGTGCAATGCGGAGGTAACTGCAGAAATGCGGGCACGCTGACGACACGAAGCCATGGCCGCTGTAAGCTGTAAAATCTGGAGCCCAACACTTAGGGTTCCCAAGCGAAAACGTAACTTTCGCTAGAAATAACCAAATCGAACGATGGAAAAGGCAATCTGGGGTAGATTCCCGCGGGGAAGACGGTGGTGACGTCAAAAATGTCGTGCGATAAGCCAACTTTGCTGCTGTTGAGGTGCTGCTGGCCAGAGCGTAAAGTGAAATAGATGGGGACGACGTAGTCGAGAATGAAGGTTGATGTGGTCGAGGACAAGGTGCTCGAATAATTTCCCGGTGCCAAGGGGGACGCGGGGTGAAGATGGCGGCAAAGAGGACGAAGGTGCTCAGCCGAATTTGGTGAAAAGCGGGATAGTTACCGCACAAGGTACGGGATCAAAGAATCCGAAAGCGTGAGCAAACTCGCCAGTGGTGAGGCCCATAACCTGACAGAGACGGTGAAATAAACGGTGGATATAACGGACAACGGTGGGTTATATGCGTGTTTTTACAGTCTCCACAAACTCTGTGAAGCTGGGACGAGATGCTCGGGTGGTTTCGCAGTCTAAGATGAGATAATAAAATAACTTGGGTGTTTTATTATCGGTCGGCTGGCAAGATGCAAGTGACACCACAGGGCGAGGTGTGACACAGGAAGAGCCAGTCACCCCCAGTTATGGGGGGGGCGAAAGTCTGTCTCTCCATGAATAATATCAAGCAGAATTTACAAATAATCGACACTGTCAAGTACTAACAAGCTGCGCAGCTTCAAACGAGCAGCTAAGGTGCTCAAGCGGCCTACTATGCCGTCCCACCTTCAAGACTAGCGTGACGCGCCTCGTATGGGGTGGCTCCGCGTGATCAACTTAAAAAACATCAACTTTTTTAATGAATTTTACTGACTTTATGCGTCTCGTAAGCTTAGAGTTGAACACGCACTTACGATCGTGTTGTAATAAAACTCTAACTCACAGGTTGACTGCAAGAAAATAACTTCGAAAATGGCGGACGTAGAGGAGCAAACGACCTTTAGCGCAAGTGATTTTATGCTGGAAATGACACCCTGACTAGTTCGTACAGTCAGGTGTCATATTCAGTGTGTCATCTTCGGTGATCAGCTTGTGTGACAAACTCAGTATATATGTCTATAATCTGAGTTTATCTTGGTTCGTTGTTTCACCGTCGGCAGCGTTCCCCCTCGTGCACTGCTGAGTTTCTAGCAGGTTATGGGACCACTTCACGCTTGCGTGTTGTGTATTTTAGCGTAGAATCTTATTTATTTTCATCATATCTTTCGGGAGAGTGTGTCCACGCCTTGTGGCTCACTCAGATTCGGATTCTTCGCTCGAGCTTTGAACTCGCGGTTTGCGAGGGAATTAGACGGAGTGGTGCTCTACGGATTTTCTTGGGTTGTTTCCGCACTTATTTTCGTTATATTCTATGGATTCTTCTCAGATTTCTTCGAGTGAAGAGCTCCTAGCTCTTTTGGATTCTATTGACTCTGGTTTTGCGAGAATCTCGACTCTCAAGAGGTCTCAGTTGATCTCTTTGTGTACTTCCATGAGCGAGGCTATTGCGCTTTTCCGCTCACCGCAGATTTCTCAGCAGAGTTTGACCGCAGACCCGCCGATCATTTTGGAGATTATTGTTTCAGAGGGCACACCAGTTGGTGGTGCTATTTCCGATGATGTTGCGGGTTCCGCTATTTCTTTCTGTGAAACAGGCGTCGGAGATTCGCCGGTAATTTTGGCAAATAAATCAGTTTCCACTCAGATTACTTCCACTAGACCCTCACCTAGTATACCTAGGGTGAGAAGCGCGCGCGCACAGGCCCCTCCTGTGCGTCGTGAAGTTCATTACATTCACGCGCCCCCTATGCCTGGGCCTCCTTCTGCGGACATCGAGGACCAGCGTTTTGAGCAGTATGACAGTAGTGAGGAGGATGAATCGGAGTACCCCCCTGGGTATTACGATGATTCAGACAGGTGTGAGGAAGTAGAAGAGGAGCAAGGTGGCCACTTGGCCGCTCCGCATTTTTCGTCCGATCGATTGGAACAGGATGAAACCCTGGACACAGGTTTCCAGGGCGACTCTTATGGCGGAGTTTTAGAGCCCCCTGTTGGGGATGAATTTTTACCGCAGAATGATTTTTCAGTTGGCACTGTTTCCTATGTCAGAAATGCTATACCTGAGGACGAAAATTACGAAGAGTACACTGCTGAAGAGTGGGCTGCCTGGGAGGCCGAAGCCCATGCATCTTTCGACACTGGTGGTGCTGGATTTTATGATGAGTATGAATATTTTGAGAACTCAGCTTCCGATGATTACTCTGATGGGTCTTATTAATCCTTAAACAGACAGGCGGTGCTCCCTTTTACAATTCTCCACCACTTGCTGTAGTTTTGGACCGAAGAATGTTGTTTTATTTCTCACCACTTGCGGGCAGCTTCTCAATTAAGACGAGCGATTTACAGGCAGGAGACCTTTGCAGTTCGCAGTATTACAAGCTAAACCGACAGGCAGACTTATTTTTACATTCTCCATCACATGCAGACAGGCGAGATCTGTGGGAGCACCCACCACTAGCTGGCAAGGACGCATTTTGACCGATCAGATTTTATTTTAGCAAGATCTCTAGCTTTAGCAAGTATCATTTTTTTTTGCTTAAGCTCTCATCGACCACTTGTGACTTTTCTAGCTTCTAGGCTTAACAATCTTGCATCTTACACTGTAAGCCTAGTAGCTAGGGTGGTGTGTTGTCACAAGCTGTCCACCTCAGATGAGGTGGTGTGCTGGAAATGACACCCTGACTAGTTCGTACAGTCAGGTGTCATATTCAGTGTGTCATCTTCGGTGATCAGCTTGTGTGACAAACTCAGTATATATGTCTATAATCTGAGTTTATCTTGGTTCGTTGTTTCACCGTCGGCAGCGTTCCCCCTCATGCACTGCTGAGTTTCTAGCATTTTACGGACTTCTCTTTCGCGGATGAGCTGCCACAAGTATTTGGAGGAAACCCACTCACAGAAGAAGAGGTAGAAAATAAAGAGAGGACAATCAATATTGACACTTTGAGCGCGATTGCTGGGGTGTCAAGCAAAACGACCATCACACTTGTGTGCTCGAAGGAGTGCCTTCTCTTTGAAAAGTTGACCTCGACTGACGACAGAGTTCGAGTCTCCTTGAAGCAGCCTCATGTTATTTCCGATCTAGCGACTGCCTTGGGAGACTCAGTTAGCCGATTGGGACTTATTTTCACCGAAGATCACGTAGACGATAAGTTTTTTCGACTTGTGGTTTCAGTACAATCAAAGACCATTTCTCCACACTTTTTCGAGTCAAAGATTGGGAAGAAAGATCAGCTTTCCTTACACGTCACCTTGAACCCTGAGTTACCAGCTCTAGTTGTTGTCGCCATCGCAGAACTAGGCTTTCTACAAGGACGAAGTGATCCAGAAAACGAAGACAAGAGTAAGAAGTACTTCATTAGGATCATTCGTTCCGATTTAAGTTTAAACGCAGGCGTGAATGGTTTTGTTCGCGTCCCCCTTCAACTTGACGTGGACCACCTCGTGGAGCTGCTCAATCGTGACTCGGGTAAGGTGGGAGCTTCGATAATCGATTACAAGTTCCTGCCTAAGTCCTTGGACAATGGATACGGCATCGATAGCCCGGTTCTTATGTTGACGATGTGCCCAGGAGACGACGATCCTTTTGGGTTTCGTATTTACAACAGGTAACGTGTTAGTCTCGGAACCCCATGGTTAGAATCCCTCTCTTGCTCAAGTACATTTGTCTCGAGAAAAAGAGAAGTTTTTACTGCCTTATTGGAACGTCATTGCTATCTCGCTTCAGGTCGTTCTGTTTTGTTTTGCATGTTTTGTCTTTGATTTATGTATGTCGGTGTCGTTCGGTTGCTGGTTGTTCTGATTTTCAATCTTAGAAGTCGGTTATTTACCTTGTTTGTAAATATAAAGTCACGAAGAAGAGGCTAGAATACACAGGAGTCGGTCTCGATATTTGGAAAGAAGAGACAAGGTACTTCCCTCTTCACTCTGTCCATGGCCCACTCAAGACCCTCATTATCATCAGAGTGATATTGAGTCCTATTATGGTGGTCACTACGACACGACAATCACCAATGCAATTTCCAAGCCCTTCATGAGCACCGTCAAATGGTCCAAAGTTCTTTCACTCATGGGATACTTCCCTCCTCTTTTTGGCACTGTTCTCAACACGATAGGTGTTCCCCGTAGTAAGATTAAACCACTCCTCAAGAAACTTTTAAGAATTTGCAGGCAACACACCAAAAACAGGCGAGACGTGTTTCTGTCAAACACAACCACCACCTTAAACACTGACCCACATACAGTTGACATCGCAAGCGATGAAACCTTGACAGAAACAGAAGCCGTACAACAGTCAAACGATTTCCTTCAAAACCTCTTGCAATAATTTTCAAAAGACTTGCAATATAGGAAGGGTTGGGAGTTGGGAGTGTAAACTCCCGGCCCCCAACGAGACTCCAAGGGGAGCCCCCCTCCCCTCCCCCTCCACCCCCCTTTCCCCGCCCACCCTAGCCACCTTCCTCAACGTCTCCAAAAACCCCCTTAATTCTTCGACTTCCCTCCCCACCGCTCAGATTCAGCCACCCCTCCACTCACCCGGCCATGACTGCTTCTCCATCTTCTAGAGTTTTTTATTGCCTAGCACTTAGCTTTTTCTCTAGATGTCACCCCGCTGATAAGCGGGTTGAGCCCTTTTTGTGGGCGCGCTGTAGCAGAGGGAGTAGCCCCTGGTGTTCTCACTAGCCTGCTTTGCAGGGATACTGCACTCTCAGGACTTTGTCCCCTTTGCTAGCGTAAATGTTTTATCATTATTATTGTTATTACGACGCCATTCGTTCACGTTCAAGAAGCAACATTTCAATGAAGTTTGACAACAATGTGCGTTTGAAGGGCTGAACACCTCTTACATAAAAGAAAAACTCTTGCGGGTGAGCAGGTACAATGTGCGACTGCCAACAGTTGGCACGCAAACGAAGGGAAGGGTTTTTCAGATGACGATTTTCGGGCCGAAGTCTGTCTGTCAGCGTTGTGGAGAAACTGGCTCGCACTTACAGAGAGACTGCTCCATCAAAATGGAGCCGGGGTCCCAGCCGATCTACAAACACGAGCTTGTTCCAATGATGATGGGCGGGAAGCGGTTTGTAAGCTTTCTGACGGAAAAGGCCAGGACACTCGCGGCATCCAGCAGGTTTTACCAAGAACACTGCGCCGTAGCCAAGCGGATGCAAGACTCGCGTAAACCTGGGGCATACATTCCTGCGAGCAAACTACTTCTGGTGTGGAAGAAAGAAAACGACCGCCTCCGATTCACAAAACGCAGTAGGGCGCTCTTTGAACAGCAGGTGGACGATGAACGTGGCGGGAAAGACAAAGGCAAATCGGCCCAACGCAACTTGGAGTTTCGGAGCCCGGTCCAAAATGACAAAGTGTGCCAGGGAACAATAGCCCGGCCAAGCCATTCGATTGGCATATTGTATTTATGCGTACTGGGGCAGTGAGATGGCAATGGGCTCGGAAGGGGACTCCCGAGCCATTGACTTCGTACTATGGGGAGCGAAAGCCTGGACTTGATTATAGCTGGCAGCATATTATCGTCCACCCTTCTGGTGCGCTACGCCGCTGGGAGCGTAATAGGGGCGGCGGCTGGTTTCTGGAAGACGCCACTCAGTTGAAGGCGCCGGTAGCGCCATTCTCATTACCGATCAGCCGCGTTGGGTATGCGTACTGGAATCCGACGATTGTGATTGACGATGACGAATATCGTGGAATTCTCTACACGGGGCGTAAGCCTATACACTCAGAGCCTACGGACAGTGAAGATTCGGGTACAGGCGCTGTGTCCTGGAGTAAGGAGAAGTTACCAGATTCTGATGGCAATGATGACGCAGGTGTCACTAACAGTAAGGAGAAGCTACCAGGTTCGGATGACAAAGATGACGCGGGTGTCATATATGACATGGACACTGCCAGTCCGAAATGGGAGCCAACTTCGCCTGAATATGATGACACCGAGGATGACGTCAGCGAGTTCGATGACTTGGTAGCTGACGATGGTGAAGAACAAGCTGAAGCTCGAAGGTTGAAGAGACTGGGACTGCAATTGATCATGGATGAGAAGGGTGAACTTCACTGGGTACCAAAGGGCACCTCCCCGACCTCACCGGTTCAGCCAGATGATCAGCCTATTACCGAGCAGAAGTCTGAGGCCATATCTGAGGATGCCCCAGCCTCTGTGGTGGAAACTGTTCATGTACCACCAAAGAAACCATATGGGTCGGATACTGGATTGACTTCAATGGTTGAGAATAAGGCTGGGGTGTCTGAAGAGACGAAGAGGCAATCTAGGAAATATCCGAGATGTTGGACACATGAGTATATAACTCAATTGAAATGCACCATGAGCAGTGACAGTGATGAAGAAGAAGTGCTGGACGTGGCTCCTCGTAGGAAGAAGGCAAAGATCAGCAAGGGACAATGAAATCAACTGTCTTGATTAGGATTGTCCAAATGCAGATTCTCTGATTAGGATTTGTATAGGTGGCAGATGATGATATGCCAGCCGACATGGGACAGATCGATTAGAGATATGAATTGCGCGCCTTGAAAGTATAAGACATGAATATTGCCCATTTGGAGGCTGTTCTAACTTGAAGTAACTATTTGGAGGAGCTGTTGCTCAACCTGTTAATTTACTGGTCAATCTTTCCTGCCATAAAGATATTGCAATTGCTTGAATTGTAGCCTTGTTCAACTGTTTATCTAGAACATTGCAATTTTGTACACTGCAAAATTGCCGACTACGGACCTGTGCCCCAAGATTGAAGCAGATTTACCTCTGACTGACCCTTGAGCTCCGGCTCGGATACAGTCACGTGCTCAAGAAGTCTTCACTTGGAAGTGGTATTGCTCTGCGCCTTTTTGCCCCCTGACTTTCACCCTGCATGCAAACAGGCGATTTTCCAAAACTGTTATGCTGCAAAATGGTCAGAAAGTGGGAAAAGAAGCCGCCAGCAACTCAAATTTACCGGGATTAACAGCCAGATTGACCCGAACGGAGAGTGAAAAGTGGACCAGTGGTCAGATTGAGAAAAGAGGACCTCGGAGACAGTTTTAACGTAGACACAAAAATTCCTGACGTTTCTTGATAGTTTTTTGTCGTTTGGAACCTGGCCCCGAGACCTGGGTCCTCATAGATCGCTACATTTTAAATTGGGATGGCCAACCGGCACGACAGAGCAAAATTAGACAAATTTGAGCCCATCAGACTACATAGGAGGAAACGGGAGCCCAGAAGGATAGTTTTCTATTTTTTTTATATTCTTTGAAGGGAAAAAAATAGTCTCCAACACTGGGACCTGGCCAATTAGTCTGGATTGCTCCGGGATGGCCGCCAAGAAATTAGCCAAACTGCCGATCAACACTCAATTTTTGAAATTTGGCCACCAAAAACTGCATTGCACTCTGGAAAGCATATTTCTTTGTTCACCACGACTTCCACTGCTACGATGAAATGTTTTTCTGAGTGTTCTGGGGGAATTTGCCCAAATTGGACAGATTTGACTTCCCCAACGGTCAGATTTACACTTTTCCACTCTTAATTTCAACATGATGCAAAACGCCAACACGGGACGCTCACCTCCAACGTCGCCTACGTCGACTCCCAGGCGTACAAGGGGACGACAGGCCAGCCAGCGCAGCACGAGAGGTGCTGCAGCCACTGGAACCACTGGCAAGGGGGCGAAGGGCACCTACAAGGCGCCCTCTCCGGGTCAGCCGCCACAGGCTGCGACAGCAGCAGGTGCGCCAAGCTTCCAGATACCCAAGAAGAAGTCGACCCTGTCAGCTGATGCTCCTGAGTTTAACAGCGTGACTCCTCTGGCTCTGGACTCTGGAACCGCTTGTGTGACACCTTCCCTGGAGGAGGCTGTAACGGTACCTAAACCGCGCCCTAATCCGCCCCTGCGTCATGCAAGAGTGGCGTCACCAAGGGTGCTAACTGTTGACACCCCTGGTGCAGGGCGAAACATGAGGGCGACTCCCCAGCGGTATGTCAACTTGACCTCTCCTTCCCCTGGCATCCTGCGACTGCCAGGAAGCCGCGACCTGAGCCCTCCAGCTCCGCGCCAGCGAAGCCCGCCTCGGACTCGAGACCGGACCCCGCCACCGCCGCGCTGCAGGAGCCCACCGCGGACGCGCGACATGAGTCCTCCAGCTCCAAGACCGCGAAGCCCTTTGACATCCTACAGGACTCCACACACTTGGTCTGGAGCTACGGTGATGACCTCCCCGCACGGCCAGCTGCCCACGCCATTCAGCGAGAACGCGCTTCAGGCTGAGTCCGCGGGAGCAGCCTCTGCGGGACAACCTCTACCTGCTGGCCGACCACCTCGCGACCCGATCGCCGTGCGCGAAATGACCGAGGTCAAAATTGCAGCATGTGAGCAGGACATGCAGAATGAGGCGAATGAGCGGAAACCAGGACTTCGCCAATTTCCCTCCCGCTCCGATGTGGCCAACTGGCGAAAGCGCCAGCAGCAGGGTGAGAATCTCGCCTGGACTCCGCGCCCTAACCAAGGGGGTGTGGGGGCAGCGGGGAGGTCAGAAGACACGCACCAAAGCATTGCTGGCGAACCCATGGCACACTCAATGCATCCAACTCCCTCCTCAACAAGCAACGGGGAGGTGGGGGCAGCGGGGAGGACAGGTGGCTCCGGCTTGACAGGTGGCCCACGCCACATAAGCATAGCATGTTCTGGGCATTCGCTGACATCACCGATTACCGATACCGTTACGGAACCTAAGGTGATCGGTGACTCTATGGCAAGGTTATCGGTGACTTTCGAGTCCGAGATAGACAGCGAGGCAACTTCACTGACGCCCTCACTGACTCAGGCGACTACGGAGGCGGCTACGGTTACGGATATGCTCGAGTCCCTGTTGAACTGCGAGTCCAGACCTTTGACTACCTCGCTGACCTCAACAACTACGGATATGCCCGAGTCCCTGTTGAACCGCGAGTCCAGACCTTTGACTACCTCGCTGACCTCAACAACTACGGATATGCCCGAGTCCCTGTTGAACCGCGAGTCCAGACCTTTGACTACCTCGCTGACCTCAACAACTACGGAGCAGCCAGTCAGCTCAGTCAGTTACGCAGACCTCGCACTCAGGCGTGGCGTTGGACTCGCAGCCTACCAGCCGCCTCCTCTTCCAGTCATCGAACCCCCTTCTCAAGCAGATGTCCTCAGCAGAATTCCAGTCAGAAACTTACCTCTGAACTCAGACTCAGTGAACCAGCTTTCTCGCCGGGAGAGGCGCCATCAGAGATGGGAACAGAACCAGCAGCGCCTGGCAGAACAGCGCAGAGCACTCTTCTCTGACCCCGCCTCAGCCAGAACGCCCTCAGATGCCTCTGTCCCCGCACTGAACTCTCAGCATCAATCCCTAATGCAGAATCAGATGATGTTAGAGGTATCAGAGTACATGCAAAATCTGCATCAGCAAGTGCTCCAACACTATCCGCATCTGACTTCGGTTCTACCAGCAGTGGGCGCTCCACCTATGACGCCCTACCAGCACACCTTAGGATGGGCGAGCGGTTTACCAGGTGCACCGGCGCCAGCAGCTGGATCAGGTCCCTGGCTGGTACCAGCACCGGCTCAACCGGTTCCCGCACCGGCTCAACCGGCTCCAGCACCGGCTCAACCGGCTCCGGCACCGGCTCATCCGGCGCCGGCACCATTTCAGCCAGATCCACCGGCTACCGGCTCATCGCCTTCTGACTCCGCTAAGCCTGATCAACCGTCACCAGGAAACTCGCCCCCGCCTTCAGACAATGGTGAACCACGACACAGGCGTCTAGACGTGTTGCTATGGACTTTAGAAGGAGCCTCCTTCTGGTTGAGAAATCACCTGTCCTCTTCCTCCGCAGTGACTGTCAGCCACGGCGCTGAGGCACAATATTCTTACCGACTGCCAACCATGCCTGGAAGCGCCAGTCACTTCATAACCGATACCAATCGGATTTGGATGACTATGCGGCACATCGGAGTGGACATCCACGACCTGGCGCAGCATGGGTCAGTGCATACGCCTGTGCGCCTGACTGAGATTGAGGACAGTGACGCTTTCACTCTGGAAGTGGAGAAAACGCAAGTGGATGAAGCGCGGCGTTGCGCGGAAAGCCGTACTGGAACTCAGCAGAGACGCCTGCCCTTGTACTCATGGGTGACCATCGCGGAAAATGCCTTAGAGTCCGAGTTGACAGAATTTGACCCCCTGGGACTCCAAATTTGGGCAGCATTTTCATCTTCCGAGGCGTACTTGTTTCGAGGAATGGCGGCGTGGCAACCAACCAACTCCCGCCACAGTACCGGCTAGACTGGGCGTCAGCCGGTTTCCCTCTGGTGTTCCCAGCGCAGCAGAGTACAGATCGCCTGGAAATTCCTTGCCAGCGGCCCCGGGACTCCTGCCAGTGGACCAGCGCCTTTCTCAATTCCCAGGGCACCACGATCTTATGGGAGCGGCTTCCCCAAGTGATGTCTACCGAGAATCCAAGACAGTGGCTGATGTGCTCAAGCTGATCAGAGACATTCCTATGTACCCCTCCTCCGCTGAACTAATCACCACTGACGCCGATATTGCCGCGCTTCCACCTTTTTCTGAAGCGCTGGTCAATTTTCTGTCAATGGGCGTAGTCACCTTCGCCCTGGGTCGCATGAGTGCTTATCGCCTAGACCTGACCATGATCACCATGCCGGAGATCTTGAAGGAAGTGGCGCAACGCAAACTACAGCCGCGATCCCTAACTTTTCTCAAGCAAGGTGGAATGTTGAACTCGGAGGCCTGGAACCGGCGTTACGCCACTTTGGCGCCTTTCCTGGCCGACGTAGCCAGGAGCGTACTGGATGACATCGCGCTGGTAGGACTAGCGGGGACCGTGATGCGCATGGCGCAGCGACGAGAAGAGACTGCGCGTTTGTTCGCCACTCGTCTGGTATCCTGGCACGAGGTAGTCCAGTTATTGGCAGACGCCATGCCCAACCGCCACGCCATCAGCCAACAGCAGCTATTATATCAGTTCTGGTCTGGACTGCGACTGAAGCAAGCTGTCATGGATCGCCTTATTGAGGATCGGTTGGATCTGCAAAGTCCAGCGGATTGGGAAAGCAATCATCCCGGATCCACCGCGCTGCAGCATATCATCACTGTGGCCACCAAATTGGAGCGCAGTGAAGCTCTGACCGCAGCGCGAACCTCTCCCGTCTCTGCACCTGCGAACCGAAGTCCTGCCTGGAGGAATGGTCGCTCGTCCTCCAGACTTAACGCCGTGCAGGACGCTGGGGAGGAAGATGCTACTGACCTCGACCCCGCCGACCTCAGGGTGCAGCACGCCGTGCCGCCCAGCCCGGCGGGATTGACCAGGCCGCCACGCCGATGCTACGTCTGCAACTCTGACTCCCATTTATGGGCTAACTGTCCCGACGAGGCCAAGAAACGAGCCTGGATTGCTGACGCCCCAGCTCGTTTGGCACGCCGCCGCGCTGCGAATGAATCTCATATCGCAGCGCTGGAGACAGAATGGGAGGATTTGGAAGATGAAGCGGAAGCGCTGGAGTATTTTCAGAACGAGGAATCGGCCGCAGCGTCCTCCTCGGGTCAGCAATCTGCGGAGGAGGAGGACTGAGTGTCCTCCCGCCGGCGGGACGCCGGCGACAGGGCGGTATGGGTAACCGCCCCTGGGCAAGGAGTACAGCCTTCGCCCACAACCGAGGGAATATCCAGAAAGATCCTCCGCCACCCCCAACCCTCTGGCCGCTCGAGGGTGCGGATTCACCTGGTCTGCCGATCAGAGGCGACAACGCCATCTCGACAGAACCAGAACCCTACGGGATGAACCCTCGTTGACCAGTACCGCTGTTTACACAGCGAACCTTTCCACAGAGCAGGGCCGGCGAGAACATCACTTGGTGTCCCGGCGCCATCAGCGGTCGCCACGAAGGTCACCCACTTCGTCGCCTGAGCGCTCCAAGCCTCCCGTTATGTTCAGTGTAGATCGCTCCATTGGAACTGGTGATCGCTGTCAGGCTCCACGACGCGAGCGTGGCGAAACGCCCCGCGTTGACCCCACAGACCCTAACCTTAACCCTAGCCCTAACCCTAACCCTAACCCTAACCCTGAGACATCAGTACTGGCAGCACTGGATGAGGATGATGGTCAGGAAGAGGAGACCCAGTGGACCTTCAACCCACTCAACACCCCCTGGCGGAAAACTCCTCGACCGCGGGTACCGAGAAAAGCTCCGGTGGAGCGTATGCGAGCCTTGAGGCAGCGGATTCAGGATGTAACGCTACCCGCGGTTTCACACCCTCTGGACGACAGTGGGGAGGAAGGGGGTGGAACTTCAAAAACTGGCCCAGCTTCAGAACCCCCACCTTTTAAACTTCGACCTGAGGTGTTTCCTTCGACGTCTCGACCAGCAGCGTGTCCAGCCTTGGCAGAGAGGGCGTCAACCTCAAGCGCAGAGCGCACTACGAGCGCAGCGCGCAAGCGCACGGGAAAACCTCGCAGCAGAACTCCGAAGACTGTACGAGACCGACTGCAGCATGAGGCAGAGGTTACGAGGTTGGGAGATGAACCACCAGGACTTCGAGCAGAGTCACTGGCGGATCGCACGCGTGCTTGGAGAGAGATGACGCACCCGGAGCACATGGCCGCGGCAGCACTGGTAAAGGAGAATGAGAAATGGAGAGATGCATGGGTACCAGAAGGGTGGCGCAGATATCGCCGCCGCTGGTACAGATGGCATGGGGAGGTCACCCCTGACCTAACGATAACCGAAGGAGCAGTTCAGCTATCTCTGGAGACCGAGTGCGGTACTATCCCAGGTTCTGGTGGAGATGTAGGAATTCCAGACGCCTGGTGCAGTCTATACAGGGTGCACCAATGGAACCAGCGAGAAAGGGAAGCTGCGGAGGAGGCTGCTCACCTGGCTCTACCCTCAACAGCAAGTGGTGATTCACTCTCCCTGGACTCAGCGGAACCATCAGATGCGAATCCAGCGACAACTCTGGATTTAACCTTATCTCCATCCAGTTCTCAGCCCGCAACTTCTGGGGACATTTCCGACCTCGAGGACTCCCAGCGGTCGCTCAACTTCACGCAGCAGTTGATGGAGCGACAGCTGGCCGCCGCCAGATCGGAGAACAATCCAAGTGTGCTGACAACGGTGACAGAAGGAGTGGAGCCGACTCCCCTGAAAACCATCCAGGAGGAAACCCACCTGGAACTGCTACTGACCATTCAGAAACAGCAACGCCATCGTCTGCGGCCGATCCTGGAAGGTAATGAAGCAGTGGCAGCACCAGCGAACGTCACCAACGCCCAGGCGGCACCGCGGGAAGAAGAAACCCCCTCGTTCACTCAAAAGTCCGAACCAAAAGATAGCGCTGGGGAGGAAGAGGAGGAGAAGATTTCCATCCAACCTCTTCGCTCTTACCCTCTGGAAAGCCGCACGCAGAGCCGCGCCAGACGACGCGCTCAGGGACAGGAGCGACGCGCTAAGGAGCGGCAGCTACAAGCAGACCGCGACCTGGAAGGTGGATGGTACTTTGGTCCGAATCCTCGTTCGCAGCCTGCACCACCGCGCACAAGACCTATCCGGTCTAAGCAGCGCGTACCTTTGCATCAACCAGTGCGAGCAGCCATCTGTGCACATCTGCGACGCGATGGTCAAGTAATGTGGAACCAGGACAGTCAGCTGACTGCGATTCGGGACAAAGAGGGAACGCTGCTATTGGTGTTCTGGGCCTTGCTGAAGGGACAGCGAGTGCGCGTGCTGGTGGATTCGGGTGCCTCGGATGAATTCATCTCCAGTGAGTGCGTCAAGAGATTGAACCTCACAGTTCGCGCTAATGGGATGCCGCTGAACGTTACCCTCGCGGATGGGTCAGTGCAGAAACGACCATATCGCAAAAATGAGACACGCGGGCGTAAATGAGAAAAAAATGAGAAAGCATTAAATTGTCTGCCAAATTGGTTTTTGGGGTTCTGAATGACAAATATGAGGGTTAATTTGAATAGTCCTTGAAGGAATTTCGAAAAATCTGGTTTTTGACTCTTCAAAGTAGCCACGCGAGTCACGCGGGCGGCAAGAAAACGGGAAAGGTGGAAGTATCGTGTTAGGTGTGGAAAGTTATGATTTTGCCTTATGTTTGTGAACGAAATGTTAGATTTTTGCACTATTAGAATATGTAATATTTTGACATTTCCAAAAATGCAACTATTTGCTTACATGGGAGAGATCCAGCAGATTTATGGCCCATTTTAGGGTGTTTGGAGGGTCACGTAGTAAAATACTTCTCATCGGGCGAAAGTGAGCAGCAAAGGAGATATTTTCAAAAGCTATTGTGCTGGAAAAGTTGTTCGGGAGTGAAACCAACCAGGGGTGATGCTCCCTCAGGCTTCATGTGACCCAACATGGGCATTCAGCGGGTAAATTTGCCCTGAATCGAACAGGCTATTCCAGCACGATTCTCGGCAGCTAAGAAGACCGGTTAACTGTATTATTTCGCGGGAAACATTAAAATACGTCAGAGGCAAAATATCCCGCGGCAGGTGTTCCTACAGGTGTGCTGCACATGGATATATCGGGGCGTCCAAGGTTCAGGGGTTTAGGGTATATGTTGGAGGAGTCGTAACCGGAGGTCGTTTGCACACACCTGCGTTCGTGACATAGAACCACAACCCGCACCTTAGACTACCTACACCAGTATGGCCAATATTGGAATATTGCAGTATTGGATATGGCCTTTCGATACTTTTACGTTTCGCGACTGCCAGTTACAACAAGCCCAATGGGTTCCTGAAGACACTTTAATTCTCCGCTTGTGGCAGCAAGCGCGGGAACAAGCAGACGAAGACTGGGAGGACTTCGGGCAACATGCAGTTAATCTCAGGACCTATCTCTGGTGGAGTTTTTGGCCGATGTACGTCCACGGCCGTAGATCCAGCGAAAGGTTCGGTGTGAGGCATCTCGTGTACTGGTATGAGGGCGGGTGGATCTACCACCGATACTCGGATTTGGAGTGGCGGGCCTGGCGAAATAGAAACCGCTACAGCGAAACAACGCACGGTGCCCTGACAGAGCTGGAAAGCGATCTGCTGCAGGAAGATGAAAGGAGATGCGCAGTTTGCGGGCGTATGTTAAGAACCTACACCCTGGCGCGCATATTTGATGCTAGCGCGTGCAATGAGGAGACGTATGCTTGGTAGCTAACACTTATGTCACGTGACTGTACACAAATAAACCGTATATTTACATGTATGAAAACAATAAGTTTCACGCCGTGTTGCCATTGTAATCTAGTGTGCGTGCCACGAGGAATGAATGAGGCTGTGTTGCTTACCTTCACCTGTCCAACGCCTCGGAGGCCAAGTTTTCCCTGGCCACCTTCAGAAGTTCTGCCTTTTCAGGTCCTCCTCGAACTCCGCCGACAGCAGGTTTGCCAGGAGGTTCGTCCCAGCAAGTCAGGATCTCGCTCGCATCGAAGTCGTACCAACCTGTCACTTTCGGAGCGGCTCTCCGGAAGGCGTTCTCAGCGAACAAGCTGTTCAAGTCAGAGAAGGTTTTGCTTGTTCTCCTCGTTCTCGGCATAAGCAGAGGCGCACATGGAAGCCAAAACCCCCACTTCACTCTGTTCGTGTTCAGATCCACCTCCAAGACCTCCATGAAATGCATGGGCATGGACACGGCGTTGTTCCCAGGCATGCAGATAGTAAAGCTGCAGCCGTCGTTGCCTGCGGCCACCGTAACTGCGAAACTTTTGCCCGCACTCTTCGCCAGCATGTCGATGGTGTAGTCCGTAGGAAGGTTACGGTAGGCCAACGGTATGTCGTCGTCCGGGTCGTCCGAGTCGTCCTCGTCGTCCTCGTCGTC
>LGRX02005446.1:0-18315 GCA_001247695.2 Cymbomonas tetramitiformis
TATGCAGATTGTGGAGGTCATCCCTACTCACGATGACAAGGGCGAGCCCAACCAGTTCTTCGAGAACCCAGATGGGAGAGGCTCCTTCAACCTTCGCTGGCCTGTTCTGATAGTACACGCCCCTCCCGCCAAACCACAACCAGCACGCGTGAGGCATCCGCGAACAGCCCCCGCTGTGATAAGGACAGGCGAGGCGGCAGACTTCAGAGACGCAGCCTCCCAGCAGTCGGATTCAAAGTTCCTGCGCGCGTTGAAAGCGGAGTACACCCGAGAGGGGACACTTCGTTCACTAAGAGAGAAAGTGAAGGCGGCACCACACCAATGCCTACAGGACTTCAGGCTAGTGGGTGAAGTGGTTTGGAGAACCGCAGCAGGGAGATATCAGTTGGTGCTGGGGGAGGACTCTCCACTTCGAGAAGTGGTGATTCGCCATGCTCATGAGTCATTGTCCTCAGGCCACACTGGGCGAGACAAGACTCTGGAGAGGGTGCTGCGGCGCTTCTATTGGCGTGGTGCCGCGGAAGATGTGGGCACCTGGGTTGCATCCTGCGCAGTGTGCCAATCAGTGAGGCCGCGGGGAACTTACCCGGATGGGTTGCTAAACCCTCACAACATCCCGAACAGGCCATGGCAGGATGTCGCGGTGGACTTCGTCACCGGCCTGCCAGTATCAGAGAGGGGAAATGATGCTTTCGTGGCCTTCACCTGCAAGCTGACGAAGATGGTCCACGTTGTGCCGATGAACTTCGGCGACAGCTCCGCAGCTGTGGTGGCCAGAATCTACTTTGACTCGGTGTGGCGCTTACATGGCGCGCCTATGAAGATTGTCTCTGATCGTGACCCACGGTTTCAAGATGCTTTCTGGCAGGAACTCATGAGACTGGTGGGTGTGAAAGTGGCTCGTACCACGCCGTACAACCCTCGGTCTGACGGCCAGGCGGAACACAGCAACAGGGTTATTGAAGACATGCTCAGGTCCTTTGTAGACGCCAATGTGGAGGACTGGGATTTGTTCACCACTAACGTGGAGTTCGCGATCAATGACTCCAGGAGTGAATCTACTGGCTTCACGCCATTTGAACTGGTGTTCGGGTTCTCGCCGCTGTCGCAGTTGGACCTTTTCCTGGAGGCCGCACAGTCCACCGCTGGACGACGAACTGGGGGAGTAGGCACCGCACACGAAGTGGTTGTGAAATTTTCGTCGCAGCTGCGGGACGCCAGACAGCGGTTAGAGCTGGCTCAACAGCGACAGCGCGAACAGTTTGATCGCAGACACGGGCAGCGGGAGTATGCTGTTGGAGATCTGGTCTGGATAGAGGCGAAACATCTTACGGAGAAGGTGATGGATCGCTCCATTTGTAGGAAACTGACCAAGCGCTGGCATGGACCAGTTCCGGTGACCGAACGCTTCTTCAGCGATGTACAGATGACCATGCCAGAGGCCGACAGAGGAGCTCCAGTAGCCTACCGCCTACGTCTCCCTCCTCACTGGCGGATTCACGACGTGTTCGCTCAACATCGCCTCAAACCGTACACCAGCGGACAAGATGCTTTTGCCGCACGCGATCACCTAGCAGTACCTGAAGAGGTGGTAGTGGACGGTCAGAAGGAAGCACACGTTGAGCGCATTCTTGCACGCCGAGTGCGGTCTGTTCGAGGAAAGGAGGTGGAAGAGTGGAAGGTTCGCTGGACTGGCTACTCCAAAGCTCACGACCAATGGAGGACGCGTGACAAACTTGAACGCGGAAGTCCACTTCAACAACTTCGTGAATTCGAGCAAGCGAGACTGCACATGGAAGCGCAAGTCCGCGACGAAGCCACTCGGCGACGTGAGCAGCGTGGCCGTCACTCCGCTCAAGCCGGAATGACACTGGCCCACCTCATCACTAATCCCTGCGATGAACTGGACCAGCTCGAACAGATGGAAGATGATATTCCCCTGCCGTGGGAACACCATGAGCGCGTGGAAGATGGGTCGTTGGCACTGGTGACAGAGCTGCTGGCAATACAGGCAAAAACAACCCGCACGCCCAGGATTCTCGTACTTTTCAGCGGTACTGGCTCAGTAGAGAGGGAATTCCTAAATTACTTCCCCTCCGCTTAAGTAGTGACCCTCGACTCCGGGCATATCTGGCAACCCACTCATGTGTGTGACATCCTGCAATGGGACTACAGACAATACCCGCCTGGATTCTTCGATGTTGTTTGGGCAAGTCCCCCCTGCAGGCAGTACAGTCAAGCGCGCACCACTGGTGGCCCCCCTGACCTTCCCCAGGCTGACAAAATCGTACGACGAGCATTGCAGATCATTGACTACCTCGAGCCAAAACATTGGTTCATGGAAAACCCCAGAGGTCGCTTCCCTAACGCGCTACGGCTTCGCCCTATGATGCGCCAGCTTCCCCCACCGCTGGTGTGTACTTACTGCATGTACGGTACTCAATACATGAAACCCACCTGCATATGGACGAACTCAGCACCACCCTCGCCCCTGCTACGCTGTACTACTTCAACACCGTGCGCGTGCAGATGGGCAACCGGTGCTCATCCAGAGACTGCTCAGCTTGGACCTCACCTGCAGCAGACTGGAGCAGGTCGATCTGCGAGTGTATATCCCGTGCCAGCACTCCTGCTACGACAACTTTTCCGACATTTACGCCTCCGCGACACTGAAGACCCGCTTTAGATTCCAAGTGGCACCCTTCTTCTTGAAAGTGGTGCCCTGGTAGCGGCAGGCAAACTATGCTCGAAGAGGGACCAGAGAACCTAAGAACTGGAAACAGCAAGGAACCAGAAAACCTAAGAACCGGAACTTAGATGGGTACCTTAGCGGAGTGATCCCAGGAGGTAGACCACTCCTAAGGGGGGGGAGAGTTGTGCCCGGAGGCACAGCGTGAGCCGATATGCCTATGTGTCCGTATGTGTGTCATCGGGGGTAATCTGGGATTGGCACGATGACAGTGAAATTGGGCTTGAAATCACGATGAGAATGAATACCAGATGTCCGGGGTATGACAGTATGACACTATGACACTATGACAGTATGACAGTATGACACTATAGTAGTATGACAGTACTGTGGGGGTGTCATCGTGGAACTCAGTCAGACCCTCGAAGAATGGTCAGATTCGCATCGGGGTTGAAAAGACAATGAAATCGAATATCAGATATTAAGGTTATGACAGTATGACAGTATGACGCTATGACAGTATGACAGTATGACAGTACAGTAGTATGACAGTACTGTGGGGCAGTCATCGTGTCAGCCTGTCGACATAACATCTGAATCGAGAATGACGAATCGGAATTAGAAATGAGATCGGATCGGGAACTGAACGTTGAGCCGAAGTGTGACATCGGCTCTCGAGTGGTTGACCCTGCAACCCGAGTGACGAGTGAATAAGTAGAGCACTTGAGAAGTGTTTAGCCTTCAGAACTCGGAACCGAATTATCGTTTGTACCTCAATCTGGCCCTGATCCAGTATATTATAAAAATCCGAATTGTGTACCTTTGCACGTTCAATCAAAAACATATCTCCGAGCATCTGTCGTCGTGCCCCTGGCACAGACATATTATGTTAAAAACATACTAAGGCAATGCTATGGACATCATATTGGCATACTAAACCACTTGGCTTGCCATTGTTAGCATGTCCGTAGTACTGTATACCGTTAACATGCCGTTATGATGTTGTTAGTATGTTTACCAAAGACGTACTAAGAGCGTGCTAACGCCATGCTAACGTTGCGTTAGTGTGTCGTTAGCACATATCGGTAGTATGTCGTTAGCATGTAGTTAGCATATAAATTCCAGTTAGCATACATGCTAACGACATGCTAATGGCATGCTAACGTTGTGTTAATATGTCGTTAGCATACATTGTTATCATTCGTTAACATGTCGTTAGCCGCGTATTAGTACGTCGTTAGCATGCATACTAACGTTTTCCAGGACCGTAGGGATGTTTCCCTCTGGAGAGTGCGTCGAAAGCGAGCTTTCTCTATCTGTGAAGATGAAGAGTTCCGCGACATCTTCAACTTCATCTTCCAAGGCGGTTATATTCCCCCATGTCACAAGTTGGTCAGTCAGAACGTTTTGGCGCTGTCCGTGGAAGGTCGTGGTTTGGTGATGACTGACCTCAAGAACTTGTTTCTCGAGTGCATCATCCCTAGTATTGCTGGCGACATATATGGTCCGAGGGGGGCATCGCTATCTTCGGGATTCTTGTGTACTGGTTGACTGCCGACGGGGAGTACAAAGAGAGACTTTCGGGGGCCATCCCTTTCAGTGCTGTCCAGCACACTGCTGGCGAGTTGGTGTTGGCAACTAAGCGTGCGTGTGCCCACATGGGCGTCGGCGTATTCATTGAGGGTGACAGCCTGATCGACACCGTCGCTGACTCCATCCATGCCACCACATCTGACTCCGCCAGTAACATCATATATGGTTGGAAGTGCTTCGACGGCCACGAATGCAACTGCCACATCATTGCCTTGGCCGTCGCGAAGTTTCTGGAGAGTGCCGGTGTGGGCACCGTCTTTAGGAAGTTGCGTGGTATGACCACGCACTTCAATCACTCTGTGATCGGCCGTCATCTTCTGCATGAATGTCAAGGCAAGTACGAGCTGACTGTCACCTCCCCTCCTCAAGACAACGCAACCCGGGGCAGTAGTTCCGGCAGTTGGTGGGAGACTTACGATGAAAAGTTCAGGGGGTGAACGTCACGGCATAAATTATACAACCATCACAAGATTTTATCTTGGAAATATATAAATCTACTTTCTAGTGGAGCGACCCTGAACATTTCGCCTTTCGGCCGCGCTTTGGCGGGTGTTAAATAACGCCCTTGGGGACGTGTTAAAACACAGCCTAGTGGGCGCATGGTGTGATTCTAGCGCAGTATTTTATTTTATTTGGTCTCTATATATATTTCGTTTCAGTATGTCCACGCCATGTTGTGGGCCGTTCTTGAAGAGATCCACGCCCGCGCTTGGAACGCTTTTTGGCTTTGGGAAGTTTCGACGACGTGGCGCTCTTCGATTTTCTTAGAGTAGAAAGTCATTTATTTCCATTATATTATATGGTAACATGACATTTTTGTGGCTACGCTTAAACAAACGCGTTTGCACTCGAGCTTTCTCTTCTTTACAAAATCACAGATCGGCAGACCCTTTGCAAGCGGGAAAAACGCTATTCTAACGGCGTTTTGGACTTTACCGGCGTTCTCCTCGCGGAAAACCACCACATGATGATATTTACATACATCACTTCGTTTGGTCAATTTTTCGATAAGATGGAGGCACACTTGGCAACCCTATCTTGTTGGCGACAGTTTTTGTAAGCTTGCAATTCGTTCGTGGCATTAGCTCAAACAGAGCGCCAAACCTGCGGTTTGGGGATCTCGGTGAAAATCCGAGTTGCCACACAATAGAAGAGTGTTTCCTTACACTCATTGGCTTACCCTCTCCTTTTTGAAAGATTCGCAGGTTTTCAGGCCCTTCCATAGCGGGGAAACCGCTATTTTCACAACTATTTGGACTTCACGAGCGTTCTCCTCGCGGAAAACTACCCTTAGAGTACCCCTAGTTCGTTTGATTTGAGTATTTTCCCGAAAAGATGGAGGCACTCTTGGCAACCCTATCTTTTTGGCGACAGTTTTTTTCAGCTTGCAATTCGTTCTTGGCATTAGCTCAAACAGAGCGCCAAACCTGCGGTTTGGAGAACTCGCTTGAAACCCGAGATGCCACACAATAGACGCTTGTTTTTTCACGCGTTGTACTAACCCTCTCCTTTTTGAAAGATTCGCAGGTTTTCAGACCCTTTAATAGCGGAAACCCCGCTATTCAAAGGACTATTTCGACCTCACGAGCGTTCTCCTCGCGAAAATTCACGTGGAGTAGACCCCACGTTCGTTTGATTTGAGTATCTCTTCGAAAAGATTGGGGAACACTTGGCAACCCTACCTTTTTGGCGACAGAATTTTTCAGTTTGCATTGCGATAGTGGCATTAGCTCAAACAGAGCGCCAAACCTGCGGTTTGGAGATCTCGGTGAAAACCCGAGATGCCACACACTAAAGGTATGCTTCTATTGCTCTTTTCACTCTCCTTGTTTGTCCGATCTTTCCATTTCTTTAGGCTTTGAGTTCTAACATCTTGGTTGGATGCCCATAGGCATTGGTGTTCAACCTTACAAGACTCTTCGTGCATAAGGTAAGCTTTTAATTGCCTAGTAGGTGTGCTTAAAATGAATGAAGCCCCGAGGATGCCACTCCTGGTGGTGTCACTCCTGGTTCCCTCGAGCCAAGCGCTCACTCCTGGTTCCCTCGAGGATCAAGGGGCCGGCCAGGCGCTCACTCCTGGTTCCCTCGAGGATCAAGGGGCCGGCCAGGCGCTCACTCCTGGTTCCCTCGAGGATCAAGGGGCCGGCCAGGCGCTCTGTCACTCCTAGTTCCCTCGAGCTAAAAATGAATGAGGCACCCTCCGGGCACCCCTTCACTGTCACGCACCAGGCACCCCTTCACTCTCAATCACCCCTTTCATTGTCAAGCGCCAGGCACCCCTTCACTGTCAGCACCGTGCACCCCTTCACCGTTATTTGTCGCACTCTCTTCACTGTCTTTGGACATGCATACTAGATCAAACGTTGGTGTGATCAAGATTGTAACCATTGCCAACCCAGGCGTGCACTCACTCCCCGGCGACGGTGAACCATCCGGCACCCTTTCATTGTTAGGCACCGGGCACCCCTTTCACTGCCAGGCACCCCTTTCACTGTCAAGCACCGGACACCCCTTCACTGCCTGGCACCCCTTCACCGCCAGGCATCTGGCACCCCTTCACTGTTAGGCACCGGGCACCCCTTCACTGTCACGCACCGGGCACCCCTTCACTGTTATTTGTCAGGCGCCTCTTCACTGTTCTTGGACATGCATACTAGATCAAACGTTGGTGTGACTAAAGATTGTAACCATTGCCAACCCAGGCGTGCACTCACTCCCCGGCGACGGTGAACCCGCGACAGCCGACACATAGCATCAACCTGTGGAATAGCAGGTGCACAACAATTCCTCCCTTCTCCTTGCAGTGCCCCCAATTTATCACTCTGTATCAGGGCAGAAGTCCTCTCCGGAGGCCTTTCGGCCAGTTTTCGAGAAAACATTTGTTTTTTCTTGTTTTGACATCTTTTTGCATCAAAGTTCTTTCAGCCAATCCTCGGCCAAACAAACCCTCTTTTTGGGAGACTCTCTCGGCCAGGGGCCGGTCAATCGCGACAGGACTTCTCCCCTGCTCTGTATGCCATGTATGTGCAGAGTCGTCTTCAGTATTGTTTTGCACTATTGACTCATAGAAGGGAGGAATGGGGAAAAGAGCTCATACCGCACCCCCTCCTTCCCCCCTTCCGAGATCACTAATGCCAGAATGGATGACCCACCTCACGTCCCGCCCTTCCACTCTCAGTGCACCCCTCTCAGAGCTACCCCGGAGACTTGCACCCCTCCTGCAACACCACCCCACGATGGCATCTCCACCCCCCATGACGGCAATTACCCGCGCTCCTCCCCGGCTTCACCCCCCCACACTACCCAGAATTTCCTCCTAGATTTACCCCTCCACAGACTGGCAGCCCTGATAGGGAAAGACCGCCTAGCCCCGTTTTCACCTGAGCAACTCCGAGATAAGCAGAGAGAATCAAACCCCTCGCTAGAAACATGGGAATATAGTTGGGTAAATGTTTCTTCCTCCCCCCTCTACACACCCCTTAAGAAACTAACCTTTGGCAAGGGAATGCGTGTGGCTAGGATGAGTCCAAGCTAGACATGGGCCAGCCGAGGATGACTCGCTCGGCAGGGGACATGCCTCCCATGAGGGGTACAGACATGCCTCCATGGAGGAATGCGTGGAGCTAATATGCTATGGAGGAAAATTATTTGGAGTTTCTATACCCTCTTCTACAAAGGTATGTTTTTTATTACCAAAGAAGATTCCTTATCAAACCCTGAACTATTTTTGTAGACGGTTTCCTTCTTAGAAGACTCCGATGAGGAGGATGCTGAAGATGTGGCGCCTGTTGAGCTTGGTGTTGACACTGCTGAGTGTGAGTTCAAATTGTATTTTACCACCTCTCCGTCTAGCATGAATGAGGACCCTGTTCAGTGGTGGGTAGATTGGAGGCATAAGTTGCCAAGTATGTTTAAAATGTTTAGGCAGTTTTTGGCCTCCCTTGCCAGCACTGGTGGGATAGCGCGTGCCTTTAGCGCGTGTGGCCACATGCACTCAGACTTGAGAAAGAGAGTGACTGAGGGCACATTAGAGCACGCTACGATGGCGTCAATCGGAACACCAAGTAATCGTAAAGTGTAGATTAAGTTGCTTCATTCATTACCTGCCTGTTGTGACTAGTTGTCAATCTGAGATATTCTGCCTTGGTCTTGTTGATATCGGAAATATCGATATATCAGCTGCCTTTTTAGCCTGATATCGGTATCAAAATCGATTATCGATATTAGAAATTATGAAGCGTTGATCGATACTAATTTTGCAGTTACTCGTATCAATCGATATTAATTTTAGAGTGACGCATATCAATCGATATTAAAAATTTGCAGTTTACCAAATATCGTATTGATCGATATTAATTTTAGAGTTACTCAAAAATATCGATATTAATAAAAAACTCCGATACCGTCCGTTGGTCATGTCGTGATGTCACTTCGCGTGCTGTCGTGCTCTACGCTCTGCGGTGCTCGCGGATCGGCACGGGCTGGTCGCGGCGACGTCGATGTAGCGCTTGGCGAGGCGTCGTGCATGATTTATACTGGGAGGGAGATCTGAGCTGGAGGGTGAACGTGATATGCTCCGGGCGCTCGAGCGGACAATGAACTGGGGTAGGACCGTGACTGAGGGGGGAATGACAGTTACTGAAGAAGGGGGTCATGGTTGGGGCGTTTGCTGACGGCTGAGACGGGCGCGATATGGGGGAGAATGTGGTTAGGTCTGACATGGGCTGCGGTAGCGTAACTAAATATGGGGGGTCTGACAGGCCTTTCCGGGGTGCCCGAGGGACCCCTTCTAAACGTGTTCGTTGTTGTGACATCTGAACTAGGGGCGGGCGAACATTGCTCTGGGGTGGGGGCAAGATAGAAAAAGCGCCGTTAGGGGTTTCCATCGAAAATTGTGCCGCACCTGGGGTCTTGAGAGGGAATGGCTAACGCCACATGGATGTTGGCTGGGTAGCACCGGCGTAATGGCTACTATCCAAATTAACAGTCCTTTCACAAGGACTAAGAGTCAACAATCAATATTGGGCATCGTTTGTGGTCAATAGGTCCCAAAGTGTGTTTCCGCATCATATTTATGGCTCAAAGCAATATTAAAATATATTGGTACAAGCCTCAAGTGATTATAGTATTACATTTTAATGCGGCGCTTTGGGGGTGTATTTTTGCGGTTTTCGATGAAAAAGTCCCAGTCCTTTCACAAGGATTAAGCTATTTGCTGTGCTACCTAAGTCCTTGAAGGCCCTATGAAAATTCGGAGACCTATGTTGTCAAGTTCTCGAGCTGCTCTTTCTGCAGTGTCTTGTCAAAATTCTGATCCGAGGTCATCTCGGCCTTCAAAATATCGATTGAAGTAGCACGAATGACAAATAAATTGTATCCCGGCGAATAACAAGAAAACATGGAGAAAAAAACGCGTACCCCCATGGGAAACCTCAACTGTGGCGGTCAACATGCATGCCACTTGACATTGTAGGACGTAACCTAACAAACTTCAAGTCCTGACGGAATTTCCGCCCGGGGGGCAAGCATGTCGGAGCTCGTTAAGGCATCGGAAAAAAATATTGAAAACTCGGTCCTTGTGAAAGGACTGTCGGCAATTACAGTCCTGTCACAAGGACTGCCGGATAGTAGCCAAGAAGGCAAAATAGGTTGATGCATGCAACTCACATCGCTGAATGCGATGGTTATGCTAAGTGATGTTAGGATGAGACACTCAACTGCATTATACGACCAGACTGGATTCATGGGTACTGTAAGTCCAGGCTGGATAGTATATGTGCTGTAAGGCCAAACTGAATAGCACATGTAGTACTGTACGACCAAGCTGGATACTGAATATATGCACAGTAATATGCCCAACTCTCGCTATCATCATAGTCGCATTATCTATATGCTTAAATATTCCCCGCGCGAAATCGCCTTAGTCATAATGCTAATGTGTGATATACCAACCACGATAAATACCACTATACTTTTCCATGCTGCTTGATTTCGACAATTTCTTAAAAGATATGTGTAATATGAGTATAGGGTTCGGTGAAACTAGCGTCTCGATTTCTTAATAAGGGGGGTTTTCACATCTCTGGTTTGAAATTGCTTGCAGGTGGTTTCTTATGGGTTTCTTAGCTTTTGGCGAGAAATCTAGCGGGTGGTTTCTTGTAGGTACCGTTTCTTATAGACCGCGACTTACTGTAGCGGCCGCTCGAAAAATCTGCCAAATTCTGATATTGTGAGTAACAACAACTGCCTTGAAAACTGCCACGAAAGCAGAGTGGGGGGTGCGGGTACTCAGCCCTAATCGAAACCGATTACCACTGAGAATTGCTCAAAACACATGAGAAATGCCAACATTTCGTAGCCCCCTGAGCGTTGGCGCATCCAGGGGGCGTAGCCCCCGGGCGTTGGCGCATGCGCGGGGTGGGGGCGTAGCCCCCCAGTGCTGGTGCATGCCGCTAGGGGGTTATCCCATGTTCTATCTTGCCCCCCGAGCAATGTTCGTCCGCCCTAGGATATTCCAGTAGGTTATGGGCCCACCACGCTTCCACGGCGCAATTCTGACATCTCTAAACTAGGATATCGCCAGTACTCTCTCCGATATGGGGAAACTTCCTCTGGCTGTTCATCAGGCGCGTTATGCACTTGAGCGAAACACTTTATCGTCTTCGAGTAGACGTTTCGAGGGCTTCGCCTTTCATGTCGACATAAATGTCATTTTCCTTTTTGAACGCTGACTATTCTAAATCTACAACAGCATCCATGACAACCAGTCCTATACCACTGGTCGAGACTACTAACTACTGCGACCGTCAAATCGGTAACCCGCTCCGCGCTCATGATGGTCGGCACCCCTGCTTCAACCGCCAACTCCCCCCTCCCCCTCAAGCCCACCAAAGTCTGGTGTTACAAGCCTCTAGCCTGTTCACCTGTCGTGTGACACGCACGACACACGAGGCACACCATCAGCATGAACGATGATGACAACAGACAAGGGGTATAACTTATATATGGCGATGGCGTTGGCGTCAGCTTATATGGCTGACGCCATATAAGTTATACCCCTTGATGATGATGACGCGACGCGCGACGCGACGCGACGTCATCGTCATCGCACAACGTTTTGTCTCAATATACTATTTATTTTATTCTCGGAGTCATCAATATATAAACTCGTCAGCATCATTAATCTCTACGGTATATATCGCAGTGAACGAAATAAAAAGTGCAGACAACCGCAAGATTACAATATGACAGTGAATCCGTATTTAGTTAGTTCAACGGCATGCTATTATTAGAAATATGAATGTGGGGTGTAGGAGTACTATTTTTTTAAAAAGGTGCATCGACCTATCGGGAGGTCTTTCTATATATCCATACATACACGTGGGAAATGTGTCACAGCATCCCTATGTAACATAGGCTTTGCCACGTGTATATCGAGTTATCAGTTATGTGAAAAACTGCGAGTTTTCTGATCTATGCCAGGTGACTGGAAGTATGACAGTCACCGGGAACCGATCTGAAAACTGAGGTTTTCTAATCGGTCGGAGGCCATAAGAGCCGTCTCAATGACTGAGAAGGCTTCTTGCCGTGTTCTGATTAATTGTGTGGAAGTGTCTCGCTGCGCGTTCCGTAGTGAGAATTTGTTCGTTGATTGCGTAGCGTAGTTGAGAATTTTTATCTATTTCAGTGTGAGGAATGGAGTGGTACACGGACGCTGAGAAATGCCAGCTCAAGATTACGGAGTTGGAGGCGCGACCTCAATATGCGGCAGCGATTGTGGCTTTTGGTGACGGAGAGGAGCTTACGCCTGCGCAGGGGAAGCTGATGGTCCAAATGGGTCGCTTTGCCAATCGGTTGGCGCCATTGTTGGAGGACGCGACTCAAGCGACTGGGAAACGTGGGCGCCCTTGGGAAATGCCTCTGGACCTGGAGAACTTTCCAGGGTCTGATCGTGTGGAACTGACCAGGGCCACGAACGAGAAGGACAAGGACAAGGGGCTGCGCAAGCAGTGCGCAGAAGTCCAGCACCACTACGTCGCTCACGTCACGACGGTGGCAGCGGTGAAGGACGTTCAGCAATTGGTGGTGGGTTTGGAGCTGCCCGAGGACGCGATTAGGGCCCTTGAGCGTGTGGTGGACCTGGCTGAGAAGGGCAAGGAGCGAGCACGAGCTCGTACCAAAATGTTGGCGATGGTTAGCGACAAGGGGCCTGAGTTGGGTTGGCCGATGTGCGAGAAGTTGGAGTTACGTTCATATGTTGACAACGAGGAGGAAGACAAGGCGATGCGAAAAGCCGAGAAGTTGGTGAAGGCAGAGAAGCAGGTGGCTGCTGCTGCAACGAAACAGCGGGACCAGCCGAGGGGGATTTCGACAGGGGAACATTTTTCTTATGAACATCCTGTTGTGAATGTACCTTCCCCACCTATGCCCCAAGGGGGTGTGGGGCTCCAGTGCTGGAACTGCCGCCAATGGGGGCACCACCAGAACGAATGTACACTGCCTCGCCAGAGCGGTGCTGGTCTGTCGCGATTATGAACAAGGGGCGGCAATGTAGGGGCTGGCGGGGCGTGGGGGTATTGCTGGGTGCTAAAATGGCGGTGTATCTCTGTTGTGGTTGAGTGTGGGGTGTTGTGATGGATTTTGGGTTCGAGATGTGGGTGCGGCATTGGAGGGCAAGTTTTTTTAATATATCTAAACGAAGAGGTTCGGCACCCTGTCAGGTGACACCGTTCCAGCAGAACAAAACAACACTTTGAAATTGGGCATTCACTGCGGCTCGCGTGTCGTGCGCCCGGGTCGCGGCACGAGCGGCTCCTGCGGTGAATGCCCCCAACCTGCCACAAGGCCTAGTTGGCGCCCTTCGAGCAGCCCAGCACGAGTTCACGTCGAAACTTATGAACAGAAACTGCGGGCAAAGGCGTGCTTCGAGCACACGCATGGCAAAAAGGCATAGACTGTCAGGTGTCCAAAGCCGGGCTGGCGCGTCGCCAACCATGAATTCCCACAACCTGTCATACAGGCCCGTCGGGGAATTCACCGCTGCCAACGCCCGCATGGGTCGAATTCACAAAGACAAACACAATACAAACTGAGGGAAAACATGCGTTCGGCTGCAATGCTGTCAAAAGGTTGCAGTCAGGTGTCTGGACTCAAGCTGGCGCGCCGTCGGCCGTGAATTCCCACAACCTGTCACACAGGTCCGTTCGGGGAATTCAACTTTGCCAAAGCCTGCGCAGGTCGAATTCACAAAGGTAGTAAACATCATACAAACTGTGGGGAAAACATGTGTTCGGCTACAACCTCGTCAAACGGCAAAAGTCAGGTGTCACGGCTCGTGTTAGCGCAGCTACGGTTGTGCATTCCCGAACGCCGGTCACATACGCCGGTTTGAGCATATTCAACAAGCAAGCCCTGCGGGGTTCGAATTCGCATAGCAAATGGGGCAAAATATGGCACAAAAAGGCCGGGCACATCGTGCACACACGTGAACGCTGCGGAGAGTGCCTGTAACGGTTCGCCGTCGCGGGTGTGAATTTACGATAAACGCAGCTTCGGGCTATCTCGCCGCTACGCGCTCAACGGGGAAAGTGCCACTCTGTGAGAACTCACTAGCGTGTTCTGAATTCGCGAACGTTTTCGGACAGCTGCGGATCTCCACCGCCGCGGACGGCGACGTGCGTGTCTACTGCTGCGCCATGTAAAACATGCTGGATGTGACGCACCGTGTGTCACTTCCTGTTATCTGTACTAGTACTCCGTACAGTACGGGTGTCACAGGTTTAGGGTTTCCGGCATAAAGCCGAGACTAACTTATGTTTTATTGACACTTATGCAAACACCGAAAGTGAAAGCATTTTGACTGTAACCCGATATATAACCGTAACTATATATCTCACAGGTTATGGTGCGCCAGGCACCTTCCACTACTTTTGGTAGCATGATTGGCTAAACGCCTCCGCTTGGTGGGGCGTTGGGGGCCTCATTTGATGGTTGCGCTATGAGGACTCGCGGTTAAGGCGCGCATCGTTACGGAGTAGTTGTGTTTATCGCTGCAGCGTACCCTACGTGATTTTTTTTGGATGTCCACGGGATTTTCGTTTTGACTGGACCTGATCAATCTTTGTCACGGACTTCTTGCGCAACGTGTACTTCGACTTCCACATTTCTACAATTGGGATTTCACAGTTACGGACGTTTTGACTGCTTTTGCCATTACCATTATTTCCGCGAGTTCCTCCTCTCCGCGCCATCGCCACCTTACCCCGACGTACCCACCTATAGGATGTTTATCATGAGTGTTTCTTCGCACGCTACGCCTCCCATGGGGGCTCACAACCGAATCCGATTAGACACAATTTTTTCCCGAGACGTTGGGATGCGCTACAGGGCATATATCTTACCGTGGCGGGCCGGCCCGGGGCCGTAGCGTGGCACGCCGGGCCGAAAGCGGGCCGGGATTGGATCCGGCTGCGGGCCGTAGACGAACAGTGAAAATCTCAAAAATTTACGTGAAATTTTTGATTTTCATGATATTCCCATACTTAAAATTGGAAAAATTCGCCTGCGGCAGGCAATGTTCGAGACGGGCCGGGCTGGCCGAAACCGGGCCTGAAAGATTTGCAACTGCGGGCCGCAAAATCTTTTGGAAGATATATGCTCTGATGCGCTATCGGCCGACACCTGCATCTCCAGCAGCGACTTTGACGGCCCTTGAGCGGACACGTGCCGTGGCCGTTCAAAATTCCTCATGGGACGTGGATTTGATCAAGAGGACGTCTCGAGACGCTCTTGGCACCAAGGAGGCGTCATTCCGAGGTGACGAATCGGACCGCAACGTACTGTGGACGTCGTTGGTGACGTCTTTACAGTCGGCATTTGAGCTGAAGGACCCCGCCAACGACACCCTCTTCGACTTGGCGGATGCCACCAAGGAGGTCAACAACGTCTACAACGCCATCCTCTTCACGACGTTGACATCTTTGACGAGGCCTCACTCACCCGCAAGACGTTGGGTGGACGCTTCTGGACGTGCTTCCCCGCGAGATGGGAAGCGGGCTTTGCTTGAGGTCACGAAGAGACTACTTCCTCGAGTTCTCCGACCCCTTGGGAACTACGAGGAGTTGTGTGCCATCTACTTCGACTCCAAGCTCGACCCCGATCCGTTAATCCAAGACTTCGACGCCTGCCTAACGGCTATCCGCAACTCGCCCTCTGGTCCGCTCGACGACATGATGGCCAAGAAGCAGCTGCTCGCGTCCCTCGACCCCATCATGTACGACAAGGTCACCACGCCGCTTCGGCTCGACGTGGACTTGGCCAAGGTCGACCTCGAGGACATCTACGCCCACATCCTCGAGATTTGGGAGAGCGAGAACGGTGTTGGCCGCGCGAAGCAGCCTAAGCCGTCACCTCCGACTTCCCCGACTATGCTTTACTCTGGTGGGATTGACGTGAAGAGCCTCATCATGGAGTTCGAGAAGCAATTGGAGGCCGCCGCCTCGACCCTCGTGACGCCGAAGGACTCGATCGCGAAGGACGACGAGCCTCTCTCTGGATTCGCTGACTCTCACCGCCACCGCCAGCAGCCTGACGGTAAGCGGGGTGTCTTCTTTCCGCCCTCACGTTGGCGGGATGAACGCAACAGGAGGGACGATGGAAAGTTTCATGGACGGAGCAATCGTGTTGGGGGCTATGGCGCACGGAAGAGCTTCCGCTTCGCCGCAAGCCCGCTCAGAACCGACGGGAATTGGAGTCAAAACCACTACAAGAAGAACTCCGCCCACAACATCTCGTTCCACGTAGCCTCCTCCGCCTTCGTCCCTGAGTGCGCGCGTTGTCCACCTGGACACTTCCACGACACCGCGAATTGCCCCACGGACGACATGGCATGCGCGGAGTGCGACTTGGTGACTGCCGACGAGAACGACGAGATTGTGTCCGCGTTCCAGACCGCCTTCGACGCCCAGGACGACGCCACCTTCGCTCGACTTTGTGGACAACATGATCAACCTGTTGTTCGTCACGACGAAGAGCCCTTCACCTTCGCGGACGACATCAACATTGGCCTTCGGGCACAGTACGCAGGCTTAAAGCCTTCTCCGCCCTCTCTCCTTGCTACCCGCGTGCACGAGGCGCGCACAACTCTCCGTGAGCTGAAGCAGGTAGCCGGTGGTGCTGAGCCAGCTCCGCAGCATTTTCCCATGGTTCATTTCGGCACGGCCACGCCCGCCGTGATCGACGAGAGCATCGCGGAGCCTGAACCGCAAGTGACAACCGAGACCGACGAGAACGCGCTAATCTTCCCGAAGCAGTTCGTCGACGACGAACCCCCCTTCGAGCAGTCCTTTATGGACGGCATGTCTGTGAAATTGGGCTTCTTCGAGCCCGAGCCACAGGTTTCAATTCATTCCTTCAACCCCCTGCCTCCGTACATTTCTTCCACGCATGATTCGGCTAGCGTGGCTGACTCGGAGTCTGGCGACGAGGAATTGCATGTCGACACACCGCCACCCGCTCCACGGGTTGGTGGTGTCCGGACACCGTCGATTGGCAGTCTCCTCACGGCAGCAGCACTGCCGGCTCTATTCATGTGTGTGAGCATGGCTTTGCTCGACACCGTCACCGCCTCTGCACTTTGTGGCGTGGAGATTGCTCCACGGGCGGTGGTGTGCGGGCAGTACTTCAATTGTCAGAATTGCGCGGTTGACTTCTTCCCTGACTCCGCCTTTCTGGACTCTGGACCCGCTGACCCCGGCGACAACTTCAATATGGACTCTGGTCTTCCTGACTATGACACTTTTGACTTCTTCAATCTGGACTTTGAGATTGCCAACAGCAACTTCAACAGTGAACTCTGCTTTGTGGACCACTTTCAAAGTGGCTAGAGTTATTCTGTGACTGCTAGTAGCCCTGCTAGATCAGCTTCAAGGCCAAGATGCCTCCCTATGTGCACGGCTAGCTAGAGATTTGGGACCGCCCTGGCCAAGAGCACAGGCCCCCTCTAGAATTGTTTCCACCGCTTGAGATGGTGTGTTTTCTGACTGCAACAACCCTGCTCCACCCTAACTCTTCCTCCGTAATAGTCCAGGGTGGTGTGCTGGATGTGACACACCGTGTGTCACTTCCTGTTATCTGTACTAGTACTCCGTACAGTACGGGTGTCACAGGTTTAGGGTTTCCGGCATAAAGCCGAGACTAACTTATGTTTTATTGACACTTATGCAAACACCGAAAGTGAAAGCATTTTGACTGTAACCCGATATATAACCGTAACTATATATCTCACAAAACATGCCAGGCGGCAACGCGCTTCTGCCGCGCCGGCTCGTGGATTCGCAAAACGGGCGCGGGTCTAACTTGTGTTCTCAGACTGTAGATTCAGGCTCAGATGGAAACATGAAAAGCAGAAAGGCAAACGAGCAACACGGGGGGCAATTCACAGATAAAACAAGCACACCGGCACGACTTCGCACGTACATCAGAGTGGCGTGCCGGCACTCTGGGGATCCGAACCAGACTCTTACAAACTGCCAGTGACAAAGCTCTCATGTGGATTCGAAGCGTATGTATGCATATATCACATTTAATACTAGGCCACAAGAGGCAAGTATCACTATCCCGCAGAATGGTTTTGAAAGGTTCGGATCTAACTTTTCGAAAGCAGGAGCTAGCTAAATACTCAAGCGAGCATAGTGGAAGTCCGTGAATGCCATTGTCGTTTCGGATGCCCTGTGACCATTGGTTCCCAGTGACAACGGCGTTTGGTGTCAACGCGCGTTTTCGTTTGCCCTGTCATGCATCGCCGAGACGTCATGTGTGGTCATGTCGTGATGTCACTTTGCGTGATGTCGTGCTTGACGCTCTGCGGTGCTCGCGGATCGGCACGGGCTGGTCGCGGCGACGTCGATGTAGCTCTTGGCGAGGCATCGTGCATGATTTATACTGGGAGGGAGATCTGAGCTGGAGGGTGAACGTGATATGCTCCGGGCGCTCGAGCGAACAATGAAGGATAGGACCGTGACTGAGGGGGGAAT
>LGRX02005447.1:0-12158 GCA_001247695.2 Cymbomonas tetramitiformis
ATGAGATGAACTTGGAGCGGCTAGATGTCCAATGGAACAACTTCATCGGCACCGACACCCACGACACACGCCCTCCCGCGTCCCCGCGAGCTTGGCGGGTAACGGGGAGGTGAACATGGCGAGGTGAGCCCCCATCCGAGCTCTTATCGCCGGGAGTTAGGTCGCCATTACCATTGTGATAAAGTGCTAACAGTGTACTAACGGCTTCATATCCTCGCAGCACGGTGTCCACGGAGATGCGTCTTCAACATCCGCTGATGACGCCATTGGAGATGGAGTGGAAGATGCGAGACGACGCACATGAAAGCGCAATACGGGCGGCAGAGGTTCAACGCGGAGGGTTGGTGTATAAAAACGGCTTGGCGTTATGTGATTGTGGCATGTGCTATGGCACGACCGTGTGGGTTTGTCGAACAACCCTTTTTCGTCACCGAAGCTTGTTCAAAAGGATACGGCGCGGACAGGCCTACACGGATGCGGTAGACGTCCCAGACCCGGATGTGCGTCATGTCGTGCCATTGGGCGATGACGTGAAATCGAATGACACCCGCGCCATTCCGGCAAGGTGAGAAAAAACTGAACAACCTCCGGTACTGGAAACGCCGTTAGAGTGCAGTTAAGATGTCGTTAGTACGTCGTAACACAGTGTTTAACATGCTAACGGCATCATAGGTGTGCAACAGTCCCGCGAAGGCCCAAATGGACGATTGTGAGCTTGTGGATGACGACCGCTCCTACACCACGTGCAAATCCAACCCGATGCGGGAGATGGATCCGGGAGTATCGGACGACGACCGCTCCTACAGCCAAGATTACTCATCCTGCGAAGGTGAGAACTTCGACGAGGGGGGGGATCCATGCGACGAGGAGGGTGATGAAGTGGGTGGCGAAGCGTGGGACGAAGCTGGATCTATGAAAGGCGACGACCATGGAACGGATGCAGACGAAGACCCAGACATGCGAGACGCAAAAGCGGCCACGTCGTTGTTGGTCCAAGAGATGACGAAGTTATTGGCCGCCCAACAGCAGGTGAGCAATATGTTAAACGTAGAGCGGTATTAAGCCTTTATGATACCTTTAGCACGCCATTAGGCTATTGTTAATGTGTTACGGGCGCACTACATACCCCGGTTGTCGTGTTATAATTGCGGTTTCGGAGGGTGGCCACCACGCGCAGGAGATGGACGCGGTCCCCGTGGTAGGCCCGCGCCGACCCATTAACGCCTTCAAGCTCCTTATCGACTGCTTGGAATGGAACGCCGAAGGCAAGATGTCGCGAGACTCTTTCGACAAGCTCCTCGCCATTATCACGGAACATTTCGGAGATCAATTGGGCAACTTTCCAACGAACTTCAAAGCCGCCTGTAAACGGTTCGAAGCGTTCGACGCCCCCTGGCATAGGGTCGGCTTATGCGTGAAGGGGTGCGTGTTCTTCGAGGAAGATTACGCCACCGCCGACGAGTGCCCGAAGTGCAAGGAGCCCCGGTGGGAGGCATTGGGCGAGACGGGAGACGTGGCCGCGGGGAAAGGCAAGAAACCGCGATCAACATTCTTTTGGTGGAATGTTGTCGATTTGCTGAGACGTGTGTACGCGAATCCATACACGGCGGAGATGATGTTCGCCCACTCGAGGCATGTTCCACCGGAAGACGGATCGATGCGCACAATCTGGGGTGAGTATTCTATTGAGGTCGATGTTAGGATGCCGCTAGTGCCTTAACGACGTGTTAACTGTATCTTAACCATATACTAACACGTTCACCTGTGCTGGAATCTTCCATCAGATGGAAAGGAATGGCAGGAGCGGAAGAAGGTGCGACACATCGAGTTTTTCAAGGAAGCCAGGAACGTGAGTATACTCTTGAGTGCCGATGGGGCAGCATTGTGGCAGAACAAAATGGGGGTGTTCCCTATATGCTTCCAAATCTTAAACCTACCTCCGGATGGAGCTTCGCACGAAGTATGCGAACATGGAGGTGTACGGGATCATTGAAGGGCAACACCCTGCCAACTCACAATTGCTGTATGGTAAACTCGTGGACGAGCTCGTGGTGTTGTGGGACGAAGGTTTTTTGTGTTGGGACTCGTACACCAACGAGCACGTGCGGTTGAAGGTCATACTCTTTGCCATACTCATGGACTACAAGGGAGCGGTTGAAGCCGCACAAATCATGGACGTCGGTGCATACGCCGCGTGCCTAGTATGCAAAATTTGGGGGACATGGTCAACATTAATGCACAAATTGGTGTACCTCTTCAGCAAGCAAAATCCGCCAGGTATGCTAGTAGCACGTCGTTAGGTTGGCGTTAGGATGTACTTAAAAGCCTAAAGGCGTGCTAACCGTATAATGCATGTGGTGTAAATGAGTGTTTGCTGATTACTTTGTTTTCTCTTCGGTCTAGGCACTCCACCGTTGCGCACGGACGCCGAGTACAAGCGTCATGCCGCAATGCATGAAGATCTGCGAGATAGCGGAGACCCCGAACTTTCGGGAGCGACCTTGGAGGAGAGCATGCGGAATACGGGCGTCAAGTTCTCGAGCGGTTTTACTCGGTTGGTTTACTTCAAGATCTACCGTGATATCATCCTAGATGGCATGCATGACATCATGAACCTGGTGAACAGAATCGCTGCAACCTTGCTCGGGGTCGACTTCAACGACGCCCTCCGCCAGCAAGCGAAAGCGGACGGTGTCCATCCCACGTGGCATGCCACAACCAAGGTGAAGAATGCTCAAGGTAGGCAAATATGCACGTTTTAGGATGTGCATAACGTGCCGATAGTGTATTAACCACGTGTTATCGGTGTCACGAAGGGGTACTAGCGGCATACTCAGTTCAAATAATGTGACGCAGGTAAGGAGGTATTGATGTACAAGATGAATCACGGACCTTTCGCGATTCCACCTCGCCCTGACAGAAGGTCTACCGAGAAGCGAAGCTTGGAGACAGCGCGCAGTTTCTTGAAGAGCATAAGGGCGGTGGAAAGATGGGGGCGTGGCCACAAACGATTGTTGCAAACTACCGCCGAAAAGAAAGCCGCCAAGCACATTCGGGCTCACGACGGCTTGAAGCTCGTGCAAAACAGTATCTTGTCGACAGTCTGCGCTTGGCCACGAGATGAAGGGCAGCCCGCCAATCGATTGGCCAAGCTAGTGGGTAAAATGACCACGATCGTGCGGGAGATCACGACGACACAAGTGCGTCCTAAGGTAAACGGTTAGAATATAGTTAGTATGATGTTATGATGCCGTTAACATGCTTCATACATCATACGGGCCCTAACGAATTGCTGCGTACGTGCAGGATATGGAGCCACTCGCACAAGAAATCAAGTCATTTTTCGAGGAGTTGGAGGCGACCGGGCCAGCGTATGCTTGGTGTGTGATTAACACTCACATGTTTTCTCACTTCGTCCAACAACTTGAGAAGTATGGTCCCATGCGGGAGGTATGGATGTACGCCTTCGAGTCCTTGAACGGTCACATCAAAAGCCTAGCGAGGAGCAACTCCCTACCCGTTCCAGCCATAATGAACTGCATCAAGCGGGTGAAGGTGTTGCATTTGGTGCGTGGGTTAATCACTTTCATTTCGGAAGACCACTCCACCCGGATGCCGGCGGCCGTGACCATGGGGAGCCGCGGGGCAATTGCGGCTGAGGTATCGGCTAGGGGGAAACGTGTGGTCTTGCGAGATGATGACATTAAGGCCTTGAAGGTTTGGATGCGGACTGAATTGCCGGCTTATCGAGAGCTGGTGGAGAAGTGGGAGAAGTATGTGGAAGACGCGCGCAGGTGATTTGTGGCCCCATTCCCCGAGCGGTTGTTTATGCCCTTATGACGCCGTTATTGCATATTTAGGACGCGCCTAACGTACTAACGGTATCGTATCGCTGTGCACAGTTGGAATGCACAGATGCGACTACGAAACAAGAAGTACCGGAACGCGGTGTGTGCAAGGGAGGGCAAACCTGAGCACATACGCGAGCCCCCATTTGGAGCGTACGCGGATCCTACGGAATGGTTGGGCCGACAGTTCACCAGGTACGAGATGCTGCTCATGGCGGGGCCGACACCGGTTTGCTATAACTTCACGCACGTCAAGATCGGCGACGCTGATTACCGCACGGCTACGACCGATCGGAACAAGCGCACCGTACACAGCTACTTTCGCACTTTCTTCGCGAGTGATCAAAAGTGAATTTGAGTTATTTGTCGCCGAGAAAATCGGTTTTTAGGGCTTGTTGAGAATTCTCAACGTGTGGCAGCTAAGGGGTTAAAAGGGCACGCTATGTGGCCACGAGGTGGCATGCATGATGTCACATTTCATTATTGGGATGTATTCTAAGTGGTCGTCATGCGTTGTGCCATTTGAACGTCTTTAACGCCAGTATTGGGATTCGATAACACCCAAGGGTGTGATACATTGGCCTCTCAGCATTTTTTGTAGTAATATCGGGAGCGGTTTCGTACTTAAGTTCCATGTGTAGAGTCCAAGTGCGGCAACTTCTCATGCATGTAAAGGTCTTGGAAAATCGATATATGGGTTTACTTTTGATGTCATAAACGCGGGTGAGGCGATCCGACGTTATAATATACTTATTTCGTAGCTTTAGTGCCACGACTAGGCTCCAAAATCGACAATAGCCCTCAACTCGTCCAGCTGCTTTGTGCCTCGCCTGCGGCCGGCGCATCGATAGCATCGCAGCTCTTTATGCATGCGCTTCCGGGTGCACCTCTCCCCGGGGACATGGCTGGGGTTGGCATCCTTGCATATTACAAGTTGACCCTTCTTGTCCAGCATACCGCAATTGCAACGGTCCGTTGAGGAGTCTTCGGAATCTGTTGAAACCGCGAGAGTGAAACACGTGAGGATCCGCCGACATATGTTATCACATACATATTTGAGTGTCGTCTAGGGCGGTGCATGCGGTGAAATGTTATCACGTATATATTTGAGTGTCGTCTAGGGCGGTGCATGCGGTAAACAGCTGAACAGCTGAACAGCTGAACAGTAAACATAATAATATGGTATCTTGACCGTAAATAACTTTTGAGTCACGAGGTCTTTTGGAATGAAACTTTGCATACATAAAGGGATTTTATAGACGAACACAACGATATATTGTTCGTTGTGATAGCATAAGTGAAACCCAAAATCTGATACCCATATCTTGTGGCTATATACGAGCCGTGAATAATAGGGTATCTTGACCGTGAATAACTTTTGAGTCACGAGGTCTTTTGGAATGAAACTTTGCATACATAAAGGGATTTTATAGACGAACACAACGATATATTGTTCGTTGTGATAGGATAAGTAAAACCCAAAATCTGATACCCATATCTTGTGGCTATATACGAGCCGTGAATAATAGGGCATCTTGACCGTGAATAACTTTTGAGTCACGAGGTCTTTTGGAATGAAACTTTGCATACATAAAGGGATTTTATAGACGAACACAACGATATATTGTTTGTTGTGATAGCATAAGTGAAACCCAAAATCTGATACCCATATCTTGTGGCTATATACGAGCCGTGAATAATAGGGTATCTTGACCGTGAATAACTTTTGAGTCACGAGGTCTTTTGGAATGAAACTTTGCATACATAAAGGTTTGTTATAGACGAACACAACGATATATTGTTCGTTGTGATGGGATAAGTGAATCCGAAAATCTGATACCCATTTCTTGTGGCTATATACGAGCCGTAAATAATAGGGTATCTTGACCGTGAATAACTTTTGAGTCACGAGGTCTTTTGGAATGAAACTTTGCATACATTAAGGGATTTTATAGACGAACACAACGATATATTGTTCGTTGTGATAGGATAAGTAAAACCCAAAATCTGATACCCATATCTTGTGGCTATATACGAGCCGTGAATAATAGGGCATCTTGACCGTGAATAACTTTTGAGTCACGAGGTCTTTTGGAATGAAACTTTGCATACATAAAGGGATTTTATAGACGAACACAACGATATATTGTTTGTTGTGATAGCATAAGTGAAACCCAAAATCTGATACCCATATCTTGTGGCTATATACGAGCCGTGAATAATAGGGTATCTTGACCGTGAATAACTTTTGAGTCACGAGGTCTTTTGGAATGAAACTTTGCATACATTAAGGGATTTTATAGACGAACACAACGATATATTGTTCGTTGTGATAGGATAAGTGAAACCCAAAATCTGATACCCATTTCTTGTGGCTATATACGAGCCGTAAATAATAGGGTATCTTGACCGTGAATAACTTTTGAGTCACGAGGTCTTTTGGAATGAAACTTTGCATACATAAAGGGATTTTATAGACGAACACAACGATATATTGTTCGTTGTGATAGGATAAGTAAAACCCAAAATCTGATACCCATATCTTGTGGCTATATACGAGCCGTGAATAATAGGGCATCTTGACCGTGAATAACTTTTGAGTCACGAGGTCTTTTGGAATGAAACTTTGCATACATAAAGGGATTTTATAGACGAACACAACGATATATTGTTTGTTGTGATAGCATAAGTGAAACCCAAAATCTGATACCCATATCTTGTGGCTATATACGAGCCGTGAATAATAGGGTATCTTGACCGTGAATAACTTTTGAGTCACGAGGTCTTTTGGAATGAAACTTTGCATACATAAAGGTTTGTTATAGACGAACACAACGATATATTGTTCGTTGTGATAGGATAAGTAAAACCCAAAATCTGATACCCATATCTTGTGGCTATATACGAGCCGTGAATAATAGGGTATCTTGACCGTGAATAACTTTTGAGTCACGAGGTCTTTTGGAATGAAACTTTGCATACATAAAGGGATTTTATAGACGAACACAACGATATGTTGTTCGTTGTGATAGCATAAGTGAAACCCAAAATCTGATACCCATATCTTGTGGCTATATACGAGCCGTGAATAATAGGGTATCTTGACCGTGAATAACTTTTGAGTCACGAGGTCTTTTGGAATGAAACTTTGCATACATAAAGGTTTGTTATAGACGAACACAACGATATATTGTTCGTTGTGATAGGATAAGTAAAACCCAAAATCTGATACCCATATCTTGTGGCTATATACGAGCCGTGAATAATAGGGTATCTTGACCGTGAATAACTTTTGAGTCACGAGGTCTTTTGGAATGAAACTTTGCATACATTAAGGGATTTTATAGACGAACACAACGATATATTGGTTGTTGTGATAGCATAAGTGAAACCCAAAATCTGATACCCATATCTTGTGGCTATATACGAGCCGTGAATAATAGGGTATCTTGACCGTGAATAACTTTTGAGTCACGAGGTCTTTTGGAATGAAACTTTGCATACATAAAGGGATTTCATAGACGAACACAACGATATATTGTTCGTTGTGATAGGATAAGTAAAACCGAAAATCTGATACCCATATCTTGTGGCTATATACGAGCCGTAAATAATAGGGTATCTTGACCGTGAATAACTTTTGAGTCACGAGGTCTTTTGGAATGAAACTTTGCATACATAAAGGGATTTTATAGACGAACACAACGATATATTGTTCGTTGTGATAGCATAAGTAAAACCCAAAATCTGATACCCATATCTTGTGGCTATATACGAGCCGTGAATAATAGGGTATCTTGACCGTGAATAACTTTTGAGTCACGAGGTCTTTTGGAATGAAACTTTGCATACATAAAGGTTTGTTATAGACGAACACAACGATATATTGTTCGTTGTGATAGGATAAGTAAAACCCAAAATCTGATACCCATATCTTGTGGCTATATACGAGCCGTGAATAATAGGGTATCTTGACCGTGAATAACTTTTGAGTCACGAGGTCTTTTATATTGGTTGTTGTGATAGCATAAGTGAAACCCAAAATCTGATACCCATATCTTGTGGCTATATACGAGCCGTGAATAATAGGGTATCTTGACCGTGAATAACTTTTGAGTCACGAGGTCTTTTGGAATGAAGCTTTGCATACATAAAGGGATTTCATAGACGAACACAACGATATATTGTTCGTTGTGATAGGATAAGTAAAACCGAAAATCTGATACCCATATCTTGTGGCTATATACGAGCCGTAAATAATAGGGCATCTTGACCGTGAATAACTTTTGAGTCACGAGGTCTTTTGGAATGAAACTTTGCATACATAAAGGGATTTTATAGACGAACACAACGATATATTGTTTGTTGTGATAGGATAAGTGAAACCCAAGATCTGATACCCATATCTTGTGGCTATATACGAACCGTGAATAATAGGGTATCTTGACCGTGAATAACTTTTGAGTCACGAGGTCTTTTGGAATGAAACTTTGCATACATAAAGGTTTGTTATAGACGAACACAACGATATATTGTTCGTTGTGATGGGATAAGTGAATCCGAAAATCTGATACCCATTTCTTGTGGCTATATACGAGCCGTAAATAATAGGGTATCTTGACCGTGAATAACTTTTGAGTCACGAGGTCTTTTGGAATGAAACTTTGCATACATTAAGGGATTTTATAGACGAACACAACGATATATTGGTTGTTGTGATAGCATAAGTAAAACCCAAAATCTGATACCCATATCTTGTGGCTATATACGAGCCGTGAATAATAGGGTATCTTGACCGTGAATAACTTTTGAGTCACGAGGTCTTTTGGAATGAAACTTTGCATACATAAAGGGATTTTATAGACGAACACAACGATATATTGTTGTTGTGATAGCATAAGTGAAACCCAAAATCTGATACCCATATCTTGTGGCTATATACGAGCCGTGAATAATAGGGTATCTTGACCGTGAATAACTTTTGAGTCACGAGGTCTTTTGGAATGAAACTTTGCATACATAAAGGGATTTTATAGACGAACACAACGATATATTGTTCGTTGTGATAGGATAAGTGAATCCGAAAATCTGATACCCATTTCTTGTGGCTATATACGAGCCGTAAATAATAGGGTATCTTGACCGTGAATAACTTTTGAGTCACGAGGTCTTTTGGAATGAAACTTTGCATACATTAAGGGATTTTATAGACGAACACAACGATATATTGTTCGTTGTGATAGGATAAGTAAAACCCAAAATCTGATACCCATATCTTGTGGCTATATACGAGCCGTGAATAATAGGGCATCTTGACCGTGAATAACTTTTGAGTCACGAGGTCTTTTGGAATGAAACTTTGCATACATAAAGGGATTTTATAGACGAACACAACGATATATTGTTCGTTGTGATAGGATAAGTGAAACCCAAAATCTGATACCCATTTCTTGTGGCTATATACGAGCCGTAAATAATAGGGTATCTTGACCGTGAATAACTTTTGAGTCACGAGGTCTTTTGGAATGAAACTTTGCATACATAAAGGTTTGTTATAGACGAACACAACGATATATTGTTCGTTGTGATAGGATAAGTAAAACCCAAAATCTGATACCCATATCTTGTGGCTATATACGAGCCGTAAATAATAGGGTATCTTGACCGTGAATAACTTTTGAGTCACGAGGTCTTTTGGAATGAAACTTTGCATACATAAAGGGATTTTATAGACGAACACAACGATATATTGTTTGTTGTGATAGCATAAGTGAAACCCAAAATCTGATACCCATATCTTGTGGCTATATACGAGCCGTGAATAATAGGGTATCTTGACCGTGAATAACTTTTGAGTCACGAGGTCTTTTGGAATGAAACTTTGCATACATAAAGGTTTTTTATAGACGAACACAACGATATATTGTTCGTTGTGATAGGATAAGTAAAACCCAAAATCTGATACCCATATCTTGTGGCTATATACGAGCCGTGAATAATAGGGTATCTTGACCGTGAATAACTTTTGAGTCACGAGGTCTTTTGGAATGAAACTTTGCATACATTAAGGGATTTTATAGACGAACACAACGATATATTGGTTGTTGTGATAGCATAAGTGAAACCCAAAATCTGATACCCATATCTTGTGGCTATATACGAGCCGTGAATAATAGGGTATCTTGACCGTGAATAACTTTTGAGTCACGAGGTCTTTTGGAATGAAACTTTGCATACATAAAGGTTTGTTATATACGAACACAACGATATATTGTTCGTTGTGATAGGATAAGTGAAACCCAAAATCTGATACCCATATCTTGTGGCTATATACGAGCCGTAAATAATAGGGTATCTTAACCGTGAATAACTTTTGAGGCACGAGGTCTTTTCGAATGAAACTTTGCATACATAAAGGTCTGTTATAGACGAACACAACGATATATTGTTTGTTGTGATAGCATAAGTGAAACCCAAAATCTGATACCCATATCTTGTGGCTATATACGAGCCGTGAATAATAGGGTATCTTGACCGTGAATAACTTTTGAGTCACGAGGTCTTTTGGAATGAAACTTTGCATACATAAAGGTTTTTTATAGACGAACACAACGATATATTGTTCGTTGTGATAGGATAAGTAAAACCCAAAATCTGATACCCATATCTTGTGGCTATATACGAGCCGTGAATAATAGGGTATCTTGACCGTGAATAACTTTTGAGTCACGAGGTCTTTTATATTGGTTGTTGTGATAGCATAAGTGAAACCCAAAATCTGATACCCATATCTTGTGGCTATATACGAGCCGTGAATAATAGGGTATCTTGACCGTGAATAACTTTTGAGTCACGAGGTCTTTTGGAATGAAGCTTTGCATACATAAAGGGATTTCATAGACGAACACAACGATATATTGTTCGTTGTGATAGGATAAGTAAAACCGAAAATCTGATACCCATATCTTGTGGCTATATACGAGCCGTAAATAATAGGGCATCTTGACCGTGAATAACTTTTGAGTCACGAGGTCTTTTGGAATGAAACTTTGCATACATAAAGGGATTTTATAGACGAACACAACGATATATTGTTTGTTGTGATAGCATAAGTGAAACCCAAAATCTGATACCCATATCTTGTGGCTATATACGAGCCGTGAATAATAGGGTATCTTGACCGTGAATAACTTTTGAGTCACGAGGTCTTTTGGAATGAAACTTTGCATACATAAAGGTTTGTTATAGACGAACACAACGATATATTGTTCGTTGTGATAGGATAAGTGAATCCGAAAATCTGATACCCATTTCTTGTGGCTATATACGAGCCGTAAATAATAGGGTATCTTGACCGTGAATAACTTTTGAGTCACGAGGTCTTTTGGAATGAAACTTTGCATACATTAAGGGATTTTATAGACGAACACAACGATATATTGTTCGTTGTGATAGGATAAGTAAAACCCAAAATCTGATACCCATATCTTGTGGCTATATACGAGCCGTGAATAATAGGGCATCTTGACCGTGAATAACTTTTGAGTCACGAGGTCTTTTGGAATGAAACTTTGCATACATTAAGGGATTTTATAGACGAACACAACGATATATTGGTTGTTGTGATAGCATAAGTGAAACCCAAAATCTGATACCCATATCTTGTGGCTATATACGAGCCGTGAATAATAGGGTATCTTGACCGTGAATAACTTTTGAGTCACGAGGTCTTTTGGAATGAAGCTTTGCATACATAAAGGGATTTCATAGACGAACACAACGATATATTGTTCGTTGTGATAGGATAAGTAAAACCGAAAATCTGATACCCATATCTTGTGGCTATATACGAGCCGTAAATAATAGGGCATCTTGACCGTGAATAACTTTTGAGTCACGAGGTCTTTTGGAATGAAACTTTGCATACATAAAGGGATTTTATAGACGAACACAACGATATATTGTTTGTTGTGATAGCATAAGTGAAACCCAAAATCTGATACCCATATCTTGTGGCTATATACGAGCCGTGAATAATAGGGTATCTTGACCGTGAATAACTTTTGAGTCACGAGGTCTTTTGGAATGAAACTTTGCATACATAAAGGTTTGTTATAGACGAACACAACGATATATTGTTCGTTGTGATAGGATAAGTGAATCCGAAAATCTGATACCCATTTCTTGTGGCTATATACGAGCCGTAAATAATAGGGTATCTTGACCGTGAATAACTTTTGAGTCACGAGGTCTTTTGGAATGAAACTTTGCATACATAAAGGGATTTTATAGACGAACACAACGATATAT
>LGRX02005448.1:0-22971 GCA_001247695.2 Cymbomonas tetramitiformis
TGCGCAGACGCCTCTGGCTTGGTGCATCGTGGGACTCAGAATGCTCAGACGCCTCTGGCTTGGTGCATCGTGGGGCTCAGAATGCGCAGGCCTAAAAGCATGCACGCACGGCTATACACACCTGGGCTTGCCACACCACCCGCAGTTTCCACGAGGCTGAGTACTGTTCCGCTCGGCGCTGCACCTGGGTCCTTAGCATGACCCCGACCCGCAGCAGGCCCTTTCTCTCGACACGAGGATTCCGCCGGAGGCCACGTGGCTTTACATGGCCTCTACTCAATATAGTCTGAGCGGTGCGCAACACATCAGAGCCGATGCACTTCAGAGGTTTAAACACTGACAACCGAACAAAACAGAAATTGAAAGCCTTGTGATTAACGGGTGCATCGGATGGATCGAATCCGTATCCGATTTCGGACAGGGTAATGCATATGCACCGTCAGTGAGACAGTTTCGACGAGTAGCCAGCAGAGGCTTGCCCTATCTCTGCTTCCTGCGGTGTTGCTGGGTCAGAGAAGTGACAGGGGCAGCCAGAAGGCGAGGTCCGTGCGGCGGGAGCTCACAGGAGGCAGTGTGGAAGGTGCCCAGGCGCTGTTGGATTGAGCTTATCAGGTCGGAGGCAGCGACCCCTGGATAAGTGGCACCCATCCCAGCCCTTGACCATCCCAAACCGGCGGCGGGTGGACGGCACAGTAGCCATTCCTCGTCGTGTTCGAGGAAAGTTGCTGCCCCCGCCCTATCGCAACAGGGCAGGGCGCCTCTCCCTTGCAGTCGAGGAGGCTGTCGCTCCGATGGAGGCGTCTCGGCAGCCCCCTCGACCTCGCGCATTGGAATCTCGGAAGAGTTGCTTGCACTGCTCCTTCGTGTAGGCAGCGCGTGTAGAAGCACGGCGGAAGGGCTCGGGTTGTAAGTGCAAACGCACCGTGACCCTCCTGCTGCGATGCGCTGTGAGGTCCCACAGCAGTGTGCCAGGCATACTCCGTGAGTACCACGCGGCGGTGCCTGCTTGCCATGGGAAGCGGATGCTTCATGCCCCGTCAGCGCGACCTGCAACTCGTGTCCTTATCGGGACAATACCGGGCAATCTTTGCGAAGCGTGCAAATATTGGGCGGAAAAGTTTCACTGCAGCCACCTCGCGCGAAGGGCATTTCCCAAGCAGAGGTTCTGTCGAGAAGGAGCAGCGCGCGACGGAAAAGTTAGATCCAGAAGGGAGGATCGCGGGTGACCTGCCAGTGTCGCCGAGGACGTACGAGGAGGATGGTAGCCAACGGGGAAGGATGATAACTGCTATGCATTCTCACCTGAGCCAAACGGAGTCGTCGAGTGCATCGCCTGTGACCCGCTCTGCGGTGTCTGCGTCAAGAAGTCGCGCAGCGTGTGCTCCGACTGCCTCCTGGACCACTTCCAACCTTCGGCATAAGCGCTTAGCTGGTTTGCTCGCTTCGTGTGGTGAGGCCCGCAATCACAAAGAAATAGCGGGGTAAAGTTCAAAAGAGATCGGAAGCTCGGCGGAGGCTCCGAGCAACGACTTGCAAGTTTTGCGTAGAGAGGAATCGTTGAAACCTGTGCTCCGCACAAAGCGGCGACCAAGCGCGCGTCGGAGTCCGTTGGGAAGCCAGTCTGCACAGGCTTGTAAAAGAAGAGAAGCCCATCGCTCTGCAAAGGCTCTCACGGTCAAGGTTATGGAGGCGGACTTCTATTTATTAGAATTTGGATGAAAGACTCCGTCGTTCGTTTGATGCAGATCATTAACAGCATCAATTATATCGTACCTCGCTGCTAGCTGCCTCTTTGCAAAGGCCCGCGGAAATCAGTGTCTTACCAATCCCTGTTCCAGCTCCCCACACGATGCATTGTGGAACACTTCGTGCGCCTGCCGTCCAACTCGAGCGGATCCTCCGGCCTAAGAGCGGATGGCTAACACCTGCTTGAATAGATGCCCCCGCAACGTCCTTGACCCTCAGGTACCTGTGTAGTTGGGGAGGGCTACACAGTCCAGCTCCGGATCAAATCGATGAGAGGGAAGGGAACAAGCAAGCAGAAATGTATAAGCCCGATAATGCCACTTCCTGTTGTACTGCAGTACTTGTCCGATAAGCACACGAAAATACTTATCCGAGAAACCGCATGAAATAGAAGCTTTGATTCGAAATTGCGGGTCTGCTATACCTGCACGCATTGCTGTTGCATAGATTCTTCGTATGTGCGCGATGGTATGCATGTTTTCAAGGAAGGAGGACACTTGCACCCACAAACAGGTCAGGCAGAACTCTTCAATTCCAGTCACAGTTTGCTACGGTACTGACGTGAGCTTCCAAAGGCCTGCAATGCGCGTGCAGAGTTACTCCTGTCCCCAAAGCTTATGGACGAAAATAAACATTTAGGGTTTGTAACTCTGTGGGGTCCATAAGCTCTGGCATGACTCGGGCCTCTCCGAGCCTCTTCGATCAACTGTAACGTCGACCCTCGCAGCGCAGCGGCCGCGCTCGGAGAAACTCTGGGGACAAGAGCGTTAGGTGCCCAACTAAAGTTGAGCCGTCCAAGGTTTTTAGATCGGGAACATCGGAAGGTCCGAAGAGATTCCTGGGGAGCGACAAAGGAATGCATCGTATTTTGATCTCTGAAATCGTACATGGACTGTCGGATTCAGAAAATTGCCACTGTTAAAAATTAACGGACCAGTTTAAGTTGTGCAGCTCTAGAGTACGTGCAGAGTGGTTAAGTGGCGATCCCAGGGACGTGGGAATAACAATGAGTTATAACCTCCCGATCCGAATCAACGCGCTATATTGGAATTGTATACAGTATTGACTACTTCCAGTGCCAGCGAGAATTCACTCCGGTCCGGTAGTGTGGATATGATACATCAGAAGGGGAAAAAATGGATGGATAGCCTTATCGGGTGTAGAACAGCAATTTTATAGGCTCACTCGACTTTGAACAATCGACAGTCAAGTGTCACACGCACCCCTCGCGTGACACGCTAGCGCTACCCTACTGCTACCGCTACCGGTATACGGCAATTTGTCTCCAATTTTAAGACTGTATTTGTAGTGTAACTGACTGACAAGCCGATATAATCGCACACCATATCTGAGGACTGTGAGCCTTTGTGATTGCCTCAAATCGCCTTCTTGCCGTTCAGATTTCGAGTTCACCAGTCGAAAACGGCATGCAAACTTGCAGTGCATGCCGTTTTCGACCACCGCGCGGCATGCGCCGGGATACGGCGACATACTGTACATACCCACCAATTAGGACCTTACACGTCGACGTACGGTGTCCGAATTCCCCCGGAGGCCACCGACACGTAGGACTGCGGGGGTCACCGGCTGAGCGGATGATGCCGCGGCCTCTGAAAATCAGTGAAAAACAACATCATGGGAAATTCGGACACCGTAGGTAGTTTTAAAAAGGCATATATAGAGGACTTATGTATGCCTTTGACCCTCCTGCGGTGTCCGGAAAGTCGCTTCCCAGCATCCGGTAGGGTAGGATGCCGCCATCGGGTTTGGGTTTGCGGAGAGCGCTGAAATCTGCAGCCATTCGCGTTTCACCCGGTTGAACTTATCTGGAACTTATCGTATGCCTTGCACTATGCTTGCTTAACGGGCGTTAAGCAAGCACTGCTGAAATCCGTATAGGCAGCCCTGACCGGGAGTCCCGGTCAGGCCCCTATGACAGACTCCTAGGACCAACACTGGATTGCTGACTGATCTATAGGTTCGTGCTGTGACACACGCTGTGTCACAGGTAGGCTAGACTCCGAAACCGTCCGAGACCGTTCCGGGTATATCTAGCTTAGGGTTTATTTATCTTATGAGTTTATCCACACAGTTCGGGAGTTTCTGATATCTAGTGAACTAGGATATTCCAGTAGGTCGTGGCCCCATCCACGCTTTTATTCCACTTGCTGATTTGGCCACGATGATTGGCTAAACGGCCGCTTGGAGGGGTGGTGCGCACGGGCGCGTTTGGGTGCGTCTAGGAATTGTGGTATGAGTTGTTTGCGGTGAGCGACTGGGAGTGGCGGCCATGGGGACCGCGCCTCGTTACGGACTAGTCTTAGCAATGTTCGGATCCAGTTTTGCACCGGCACTAGCCCTGCTGGTTACTGTTTTCGGGGCTGGTGTTCGCGACACCTTCGACTTCGACGACGTCTTCGAGTGCCCCTCGCCGCTCCACTCTCTTAGCTCCTCTCCGTTGCTGACCATTACCATTCTTCCGCTACCACACCCAACCGCGCGACTGCGTACCACCTCCCCTCTGGCTTTTCAAAGTATGGGTATGTTGACCCGAGCGAAGAAGTCCCTGGGACAGGGACAGTGACATCGACGCCTCACAGCGGCTATTAGACGGGGTTCGGAACAGTCCGACGGTGCGTACGCCAACTGTTCCGACCCCCGCTCCGACTTCCAACGAGGATGCAGACGTGGACAACCAGAGAGCCTACGGTTGTGGGAAGCCGCCCTGGGGCTTTCCTGCCACGGTTGGGCCGTGGGGAGTTCCTTTCCTCCTTTCCCTCGTTCTTTGCATCTCGATCATGGGGGTGGCAGCCGTGCCCGATGCTCAGTCAGCTGCGGGATTGCCTTCGCCTGGTGGTGACCTCGATTGGGAGACTCCGTCAATTTTCTCCACGAATGAATTTGTTGAATCGGTGATCCCGGCTCAGGGTTTCTTTGTGGCTGACAATGTGCCACCGCTTGAGCCGCCAGAGCCCCCTGACCTCTTTCAGGACCTTGCTGGAAATGACAGCCTGACTAGTTCGTACAGTCAGGTGTCATATCCAGTGTGTCATTCTCGGTGTACAGCTAGTGACCTAGACTCAGTATTTATGTCCTTCTATACGAGTCTAGTGATCCGTTTGTTCCGTCGGCTCTCGGGTCCCCACTGTCTGTTGAGCTGTTCCAGCAGGTTATGGGACTCACTTCACGCTTGCGTGATTTGTTTCTAGCGTAGTATTTTATTCATTTTGGTCTATATCTTTCGTTTGAGTGTTCTCACGCCTTGTGAGACACTCTAGATCAGGATTACGCTAGAGCTTGGAACGCTCTTTGGCAGTGGGTTGTTACGACGGAGTGGTGCTCTACGATTTTTTCTTGAGTTGATTCCTTGTTTGATTTCCCTTGTTTCTTATGGATTATCCTCAGATTTCTTCGAGCGATGAGCTTACAGCTCTTCTAGCTTCCATTGATGGCAAGTTGGCAAACTTGGACTCTTTGAACCGCTCGCGCACTGTCAGCCTGATTCATTCTATGGCGCGCGCCCTTTCGCATTTCCAGAGCTCGAATTTTCCGGTGGCATTATCGGCGGCTTCTACGCCTGTTGTTCTTCAGATTGTCGTTTCAGAGGCTAGCACACACGTTGGTGGTGCTCAGGGCGCTGAGCCTGAAACCGTGGAATCCGGGATTTCCGGTGTATCCTTTTGCGACAAGGGAGTTGGTGACTGCGTAGTTTATTCGAATTCGAGATCTGTTTCTTGTCAGGTCACAACCACCAGACCCTCGCCTAGTATCCCTAGGGCGAGAGACGTTGTGCCACAGGCCCCTCCTGTGCGCACAGAAGTACATTACATTCATGCCCCTCCCTCAACGCATTCTTATTTGCATTCTGGACAGCGCCAGCTTGAGGAGTATGAGAGTAGTGAGACCGAAGATGAATCGGAGTACCCTGTTGGGTATTTCGACGATTCTGACGACAGTTGTGAGGTAGAGGAGGAGCACTATGGCCACTTGGCCGCTCCGCATTTTTCGATCGATCGACTGGAACAGGAATTCGAGTTGGGCACAGGTTCCCAACCACATTCTTATGGCGGAGTTTTGGAGCCCCCACTTGGGGAGGACTTTTTACCGCAACGCGAGTTTTCTGTGGGCACAGTTTCATTTCATGGGCCAGACAGAGAAGAATTTGAGAACGAAAATTTTCCGGAGGCGGCTTTCGCTGAAGGAGAAGAGCTCGATGATGGGTACACCGCAGAGGAGTGGGCTGCCTGGGACGCAGGGGCTTACGACTCTCACGAGTATGGCGGTGCGTCAGAGGAGTTCGCTGAGCATTCTGACGAGTATGTCGACGACGAGTACTATTCCGATGATTACTGATTTCTTTTCGTTGACCGGCGGGGCGTTACTTGGGAGCCAGCCACTTGCTGTAGTTGAGATCGAATGTTCATGTTGGCATCTTATTTTGCTATCCTAGCCACTTGCGAGCAGCGTTTGTTTTTTTTGTGGCACGTAATCCATGGGCGGAGGTCCCTTTTCAGAGTGCAGAGACAACAACGCTACATCGACCGGCAGGGTTTTCTTAATTTTAGCTGCCTAATCCAACATGCAGACCGGCGGTTTCTTGCGTGCGTTACCCAGCCACTTGCAGGAAAAAGAATTTGTGATCGGAGACGTATTATTATTTTTTATCTCGTTGCTCACAGCTCATCCTAGCATGTACTTTATGCTTTAGCACTCAGCCACATCTTGAGACCTAGCTAGCCCCTAGAGTTGACATCTTACATTTCTTTCGGTAAACTCTAGTAGCTAGGGTGGTGTGCTGTCACAAGTTGTGCACCTCAAATGAGGTGGTGTGCTGGAAATGACAGCCTGACTAGTTCGTACAGTCAGGTGTCATATCCAGTGTGTCATTCTCGGTGTACAGCTAGTGACCTAGACTCAGTATTTATGTCCTTCTATACGAGTCTAGTGATCCGTTTGTTCCGTCGGCTCTCGGGTCCCCACTGTCTGTTGAGCTGTTCCAGCAGACCTTGCTCAGGCAGATTTGAGTTTCGACATGGCCTTCTTCTACGGTGTGGCTCTACATGGGAGCTAGGTCCTTTCGGGAACCCTCCCTTCGGGTCGGACTTGATTGAGACCACCGCTGACTACTTTGGTGTTGTCGATTGACTTCTTGTTCACTCTGGATGCACACCAACATGGTGGTGTGCGGAACTCCGGTGACTTCAACAATTTTATGGTTTATGCTTTTGCTTTTGACATCTACAAGTTATATTTTGGCTTGCTAGCTCGGTGCTTTTCAGTTGTTTACATGTTTAGCGGGTGCACAATGCCCGTAGGTTTCTGCACCTGTGCTAGCTAGAGGGTTTCCAATTTGTGTTTCAGAATTGCACAGTTGGATGAGCAGTTAGGTCTGTCAACCTGGCTCCTGCCCTAACTTATCTTGCATTATCTGACTCTCCTAGACAGTCACCACCCACAGTGCTGGGGTGGTGTGCTGAAATCTGTATAGGCAGCCCTGACCGGGACTCCCGGTCAGGGCCCTATGACAGACTCCTAGGACCAACACTGGACTACTGACTGATCTATAGGTTCGTGCTGTGACACACGCTGTGTCACAGGTAGGCTAGACTCCGAAACCGTCCGAGACCGTTCCGGGTATATGTCAGGGTTATGACCGATGACATATGTGTCATACATGTCATACGTGTCATACCTGTCATACATGTCATGTCATGTCATGTCATATATTATTATGACAATCGGTCGTGTCATATATTATTATGACAGTCGACAGTATGGTCGATCATGATTGTACAGGTCGAGTCGCGTCATACATTTATGACAGTCGTCAGTACGGTCGACGATGAATGTACATGTCGCCAGATGATTATGTCATATCATCAGGCATCCTTGTCATCGAGAGTTCGTATGTTGAACTCTAAGATGGCAAAGCAAAGATACATCTTGGAAACAAACCAAGAACCATCTTTAGCTTTCAGCATGCGCGGAACTCGCATGTGCAGCATGAACGAACTAGTCGTTATTACCATGCTGGTCGTTCAACCTACGTCTCGGGTTCACAACCCGATGGCGGTACCATCTAAGATGATGGGTGACGTAGGTATAAAAGTGAGGAAGCGTTGTGCTTCAGCAGTATCTTCTCACAGAAGCCTGCACTCATCCCCGCTCATTACTTACGCGTGTGTTACCGTCCCATAACACAGCGCTTTATATCAATATACTGAGGGCTCGCTTATCTAGCCCTAACAGAATGGTATTCTCCGACTCGTCAAGGCGACGAACTGAGAACGCATAAAGTGTGAGTGCTGTAGTAGAGATATCGAATTTTGTGTGCGCAGGTTGCGGATCGCATATTTCAAACAGGCGTTGCAGTCGCACATATATCAACATATCTCGCATAATATCGACCGCTGCGGAATAAACAGCGAAATCAGTGCGCGAGGAGACATCGTCGCAATCGCATTTGTTCACATACACGCCGTCAGAGATAACAGCGCGAGAAGGTGTGCATACAGCATGCCGATCGCACATATGCGCTGACATCATTCGCAAAATTGTTCGAGATTCGACAAACTGACGCGCATATGCACAAATCGTCATCAGTGTATGTTTCGTATACAAAATGGCATTCGTATCACATGTCGTACATCTCTGCGACGAGATATCATCGCTATTCACAGCGCGCACATCAGCGATTCATCAAAGTCGCAATAAATCGCAGTTTGCAGTTTTTGATGCGTATATTGATCTCGTCATCGAAAAATCATCATTTCAAATGGTCGCAAAAATCACTTGTCGACGTGCGCATGATTATTTTGCTTGACAGTATATGTATACACCTGCTAGACGCATCATAACAGATGACGCGCGATGATGGTATACATAAATGCAGCATGTTACAATATCTGCACATAAAAGATGATGCTATTCACTGTCAGATTATATCAACCTACAATCATGAGTGTGAACTGCATAAATGCTGTGTGAATAGCTTACACACACACACACGCTCAACATGACAGATCATTGAATACTCTGCAGCAACATCATAGTGTGTGCAAAAAGTCGAGTGTGTGGAGATAATAATACCTGCAGCAACACACACACACATACTTGCAGTATACACTATCATGAGTATATACTGAGTGCATGCAGCAGATGTGCATTTCACCACCTGTACATTATTATACTGAGCATCACTGTGATTGTGCATGCATTATTCATACAGCTTGATCACGATACCAGCTGTAATGTACATACCAGTTTGATCACGTTAACAACTGGGACACATGGCATCACATCACAATACATTACAGTAATCACTCACCGTTAAGGAAACTCGACGTTAAGGAAACAGCCAGCGTTTTTCAAAACTCCGTCATATTTAATACATCGCCCCCATATTTAATAACTCTATGTAAAAATACGCTGGCGTTAATTTCCTGTTTTCTTAAAGGTGAGTGATTACTGTATACAATGCACAAAGCATACTGCAGTGCATGTAAGCTATATTGGAACCCATGTAAGTGTAAGGTGCCTGAAGGTGATCTTAACACCATAATTAGCTCGACATGCTCTGACGAAGGATTTGGGATGAGCATGTTCGTTCTATGGTGGATCACTGAATGGAATGCTCACCGGAACTACATGTGAAATAAATCAAGCAACTCATTATTGTAAATGAGAGTATACAGGATTACAATAACCCCTAAGCTGATATATATATCATGCTAGATTTATTCAGTACATGGTATACAGATCATCCTGCATGATAAATCATCTTGGTGTATTGTAATACCAGAAGTCACCTACATACAAGTGTGTATAGTAAATAATTCACACACACACTTACAAGTACTAAATCAGCAAGTACCTATACAATGCACACACCACTGACATTACTATGTATAATGACATTCACTGACTCAGTAAGTGAAATGATCAACTATAATGTCAACTATGTGCATGATAATATAGATACCATCCGACAAACACATGTGCGTGTTGGATGTCAGTGATGGCGATAGCTAAGGTAAACAGGATAAAACTACATGCTAAAGGGCTGGATGGAGAATATCTCCAGACCCGAAGGCATTATACAATGCTCAAATAAGCAGCTGGTCACTGCTGAGCATTGTCCATTCGTCTCACATATCAGCTGGAGCAACTACAACAAGTACATTGCATTATAATAGTTGATTCAGAATTGATCAGCTCAATTTGCATGTAACATACAGATCAGTTTTCATATGATTTCTGACAATAGTATAAAGGACATTCACACACACATAAATGTGTTGTGTGAAGTTGCTGTGATTGTATCCAGCAAAGTCCAGATTTGTTCCAAATGAGATATATCACTTTGATAAATCTTAAGAGCACAGACCTATGCTCAAACAAATCATAGGTTGAGAAATATCACTAAAGTGGGTGTTTCCACTTAAGTTGATTAATATATACATAAATCAGAAAAGTACATTTGCTGTGCATGGGTTTAAATCAGTAAAACCCAGAATGCTGTCAACTATAAATGTTGATATACAGCACAACTCACTTATTTGCTATGAAAAAATGTCATATGCAAAAGTGAAGTTCCTTGTAATGATTCTGTACTTACATTTCACATTTACACTGAAATATGTCACCACAGCAATATTTTAGACAGCTGAAAAAAGCTGTAAAATAGGTGAAAAAGCTCCACGTTTAATTTCAAAATGAAAAATGTGTGCCCATTTTATGTAAGATTATGATTGTATACCTATTAAGGTATCAGAAAATCATAATGACACATGTCATATCAGTGTGACACCCTAAAATATTAGGTGTTGAATATATATGGGTAACGCTATTGCTATGGCAATAAATCGCTCAAAATGCTGTACGTAAAACACATTTTGAAAATTTCGGATTGATTTTTTTTTCGCCGTCCTGGACGACCCCCGGTCGACTGGCTATCGGTAATCCACTTCGTGCGCCCACCCACCCAGGGGTTTGGTGCTGCGTAAAGCTGCGCAAGCATGCGCTCCGACCCTGCCAGCTCGACGGACGTCAGTGACGCCAGGTAGCTCCTTCGGCCTCCCTCAAGCGAACACGTGTGAGCGCGAGATGCCGCCTCGACCTCTGCGCGTGTGATGGCTCGGGGTCTAGGGGGCGCAGCAGATGGCCCTGACGAAGGCATCGGTGACCCCACCGGCGACTCCTCGCCGTCAAGGATGTGCTCAGACCGTATCCCAGAGGCAGCAAATCTCTCCTCCCTCGTGCCCAAGGGTGGGCACCCCAGCCATTTGCACTCCGTTTCATGCCCAAAGATCTCCGATTGTAAACATACCACCGGGTCCAACCTCCTGGGCTGGTGAGGACGCTTGGGTGTCGTCATGTCGACCAGCGGAAGAACTACCTCAGCATCCAGGCCCAAAACCTTCGGTGCATGCGACACGGCCACGCAACTTCCCAACTTGATGTCAATCATCAGGGAGTTCTTCAGCGGCCCAGTGCCTATCAACAGGTCCCAGGAGTTCTCAGCCTCGAAGGTCACGAAGGCGTACAACCGGTGAAGCGTCATGTGCGGCGTGCCCGCTGCCAAAATGACGTCCACGTAGCAATAATGGGTGAACTTTGTGGGACTGTTGTCACATCTGGTGACCTTGGCGCCGGTGGTGGCTTCATAAATTGTGAGACCCAGCCGCCTCACAACAGAGATCGAGATGATGTTACAGTTGGCGCCGGTGTCCATGAGGATTGCCCGGTACAGCATAAGCTCGCCACCGGATGACACCAGCGCAAGCCCCTCATATAGAGTGGCATTCTGCAACTTGCAGATGGGCTGAACTTGAGCCATCAATAGCACCTGCTCGTCGGTCAGATGCTGCGCCATCTTTGCCCTCAGTGCGTCGTAGGCGGAGGTCTTGATGGTACCAGCCCGCACATGTCCATGGTCACTGAAGTCCACCACCCCCAGATCGTCCACGTAGGCAGCAGCTGCACATCGAGCGGCGGCGCTGTCGACCACCCCGTTGGGCATCTCGTCCAATGGCACCTCCTCGGTTGCACGATGTCCTGAACCGTCTGCCTCCCTTCTTACTCCTTGCGTCGCTGCGGCGTGCGTGTCTTCCAACTCATGCTCATTGACCTCGGTGGGCTGTTCGGTCGCATCATTCGGATCCTTGCCCATGAGCTCCTCCAGCGCCAAAAGATTCATGATGTCCTTCGGGAGATCAATGGCGTTCTGGGATATCAGGATGGCAGCAATCTGCGAGCAGGCACGCACGGAGCTGCGAAGATTGGATGCCAACAGGTGGACCTTCTTGCTGAGTACGTCAGGAGGGACGGCTCTAGGCACCTGAGCGGCCCTGTCGAACTCCTCCGGCGTCTTGACCTGGAAGCCCCGCATCTGCTGAGTGTTGCCCAAGGCGACAGCGGCGCTGGCCTGGAGACTCGGTGCGTGATCGATGCCAACACCATGACCACCTTCCAAACCACCCCCAGCAGGGCAGTCCTGCTCATCCTCCTCGTATTCTGCCTGTTGGGTGAAGTTGGAGTTGTACTCGGTATCCGCATCGCTGGCCTCTGATAGGGCCTGTGCATCGGCGATCTCGTGATCCTTTGGAGGTGACCCTGCCTGGAGGCCTGACAATTCTGCGGCGAGCTTCTCCTTAACCTCGGCACTGGCAGCCACTTGCTGCTGCTGCTGCTGCTGCTGTGGTTGCTTCTGCTTGGCCTCCGGGAGCTTAAGCCACTCCTTGGTGGTGATCCCCATCTTGTGCTTGTCAAAGCGGTGTGCGATGTTGTAGGCGCGCATCTGGGCATTCTTAACCTCGTCTGGCCACTTGGAGTTCTGCCTGTCCTTATGGAAGTTGGGCGGCACCCGGGAATCACGACATCCCGTGTAGCAGCGCTCTGGAGAGTGGGGCAGGCGCGTGAAGCACCAGTCACACTGAAACTTCTTCGAGGCATCGGGTGGTGGCACCTTGCTGTAAGAAGGTTTCTGACGCTCGGCATTGTTCGCTTCCCTCACAGGCTTCTTGGCATCGTCGCCACCATGCTGTGCCTGCTCCTTCTTCTTGGGGTCCCTGCGTCTGTCCCCAGTCTTGTAGGCAGAACCCGAGCGCCTCATGGCTGATACCAGCGCAGACAGGTCAAGCCCCATCTGCCTGGCCTCGAAGCAGGAGTACACGCAGTTGAGCCTGCGAACCAGCTCCTGCTGCAGTGTGAGGGCCCAAGCCTCTGCATCGTTCTTGAGCTTGTCCTGCACCTCCACAATCACCTCGAGGTCCTCCCAAGTAACCCTGTTGGGGGCAGGATGGCTGACACGCAGCTGCTCGGACACGCGATCTCGGTATTCTTTGATGCGCAGGCCCTTGATGCATTCCTCGATGTTCTGCCTGACGACGGAGTCCTCCACCCTCCTGCCGGTGTTGAGAGCTGCCTCCCTGCGACGACAGCTCTTCACGTAGGCGAGGCCGTCCTGCTCGTTGGTCTGCGGCTTGGCGATCAAGAGATCTTCCTTCTCTTTGGTGCCCTTCATCAAGAATTTAGCTTCGAGCTCTGCAACGAACGCCCTCAAGGCCCAAGAGTAGTGAGAATCTTCAGTGCCATCTGGCCCCGTGAGACCCCTCGTGGAGGTTCCCTCGCCTGCCCTAGGTTACATAAAACCTCTAACCGGTTATACGGCGACGCGGGGTTTCGGGGTTATAACCTGGGTTATAAAAAAATAACCTGCAGCGACGAAAAATCAGGTTTTTTTCTTGTCGAAAAACCGGGTTTTTATTAGTTGGAAAAACCGTTTTATTTCTTGGAAAACCAGGTTATTTCGTGAAAAAAACCCCGGTTATTTCTAAAATTGTAAAATATGGGACTAGTCCTAGTCGGACTCTCATCCTACGGCTTACAGTACACTGCTACACTCCGTTTGTACAATCGTACACAGCATGAAAGCACGGTCTCCACTCGACTGCACGGTTTGTGCTTCTACAAGGATTTTCCCTAACATCGAGACCATCTTAGGCGGCCAGCGATCACAATCATCTTGCTATCATGGCTTGGCACAGGGCCCTCATTGGGCTTCGCGGCCATCTACAGCCCAAATTCGATTTGATTACGAAATTCCCGTTAGCTAGGGCTCTACCTATTGCGACACCGACAGCGACGGTATGCCTGCATACCGTGAAAGTCTGTGATAACTGGTTCCTGATGATAAATTTGTATATTGTAATATCTGCATGCTATCCCGACTTCCCGAGCGTGTGTCCTAGCTTATTATCAAGTTATTATCTCCTATTGACATGTTGAATATCAATGTTCAGTTGTTCACTTGTTCGTTCAGTATAGCCAATAGCCCAACGAATACCCAATTATGGCATACACACTTAACGTAGTCAGGTTATTTTAGTTATAATAACCGGGTTATTTGAAAAAAATAACCGGGAGGTTATAACAGGTTATAAATTGCCCGCGGGTTTATGGGTTATAACCCCGGGTTATTTTAAAATAACCGGGGTTTTATGTAACCTAGCGCCTGCCCACTCATCAGACGCCTCGCCATCCTCATCACCATCCTCGAACACCTTGCAAACTGCCCAGGTTGACCCTGGCGCCAGCTCATGAAAAGGAGGCTGAGCACAACGCACAGATCCCTGGTAGGCATCTCTCATGGTAACGTCCTTCAGGACATGGCAAGCGTGTGAAGCCATGACGCCATTCTTCAGGTAGGCAGCACACCACCAGTCATAAGCGACTGAGGTGGCATGGTCATCCCCTGCTAGAAACGATGGTATGCTGTCCCACAATGATCTGTAGTCTGGTCTGGACCCAGCGAAGGCCTCCTTCTGCTGCTGACTGAGCGCATGGTAAGATGCTGACTTCATGTACCTACGCTTCCTGGCCTCAAAAGCCCGCTGGACTTTCGCCACCATGTCCACGAAACGCCTGATGAAGAGCGCTCTGTCCTCACTCTTACTACCGGTGTACTGGAGTCTGACGTCTTCCTTGTCAAGTGAGTGACTCTCCTTCTCATAGTGATCCATCTCGTCTACGTCGTCAAACGCAAAGAGAAACTGGTTTGCAGGCGCTGAGGCTACTACTGCTGCTGCGAGTGCTGCTGCTCCTAGCGCTGTTGCTGCTGGAGATGACGGTGCGGAGGGAGTAGTTTCTGAGCCCGACCCCTCTGCGCTCATATACTCCGTGTCAAGGTCCTGACTGGTCCGTCCTCGTGCCAGCCGTCGTGCCTCACGTTCTCTGGAATGGACAGAGGCAGCGCTTGGCTCTGCCTCTCCCTCCGTGGTGAAGTGCTGTGTTGATGCTCAGTCAACGGGACCAAGGGCGAGTCCCCCTTCTCAGCGCAAAGCTCGTTCCCCAGTAGACTGGAGGCCTGACTCAGACTGGCTCAGGCCAGTGCACTGAGTGCCCCTGGATTCGCCTTGCTGAACAAGTGAAAGAACGAAACGCGTGTGGGCAGCGAATGCCTAAAGGTCCAGTACTGCGCTTCAGCGCTCTGAATCAGCGGCAGATGCAGAGTATTCGTGCAAGGAAAATTAAAGCTGGGCCAGTGTGCTGAGCACTTCTGGATTGGCTGGGCCAGAGTTCATAAAGAGGAAAATGACAGTGAGGGCAACTCCTCAACACCAAGAAATAGCACTGATATGCAGCGGTGTGAGCTAGGCCAGTGTGCTGAGCACCCCTGGATTCACAACACCACTGCTAATCAAGAAAGCCACGGCTGGCATATAAGCTCACTCCCCAGTCCAGTCCAGCAAACAAGTACCAGGTCGCTGACAGAGTTGGAAGCTAAGCCAGTGTGCTGAGCACCCTGGATTCGCAGCACTACTGCTGATTCAGAAGGTGGCCCGTGACATGAGGGCCTCACCGGCTGACTAATACTGTAGAAAGGATAGAAGAATTCTCCAACACATTATGATAAGGCAGCAGAAGGGCACTCCAGTAGTGAGCAGCACTCCAGGCTGGAAACGTAATTAACTCTAAATCCACCAGGTCACTGTGTCACACCAGGGAATAGACCACTCAGTTGTCGCCTTCAGAGTTGATGCAGCTGCCAGTCCTCTGGCAAGCTCTTACTCTGCTTCAGGCTTAGGCCAGTACACCAGGGGTGTCCCTGGATTAACCGTCAGACAAAGTGGAGCTGCCCAAGAAACCGTAAGTTGCAGTTCCAGACATAGAGCAGTGATTCACTGCTGATCCACTTCTTCGCTGGTAAATAAAAGCAGATGTCGCCGCTAATTAGCTCACAGGCCAAGCACACCTGCCTTTCAGCTAAGCCAGTACACCAGGGGTGTCCCTGGATTCACTTCAGACAAGGTGGCCAGCTGGAGAGCCCACTGGAAGATAGTTCATCAAGGTGCACATCAGCTGTTGATCCACTCTTAGCCGGTAAGACAGGGCAGATGCCGCTGCTGATTAGCTCCCAGGTGACACACACCTGCCTTTCAGCTAAGCCAGTGCACCAAGGGTGCCCCTGGATTCACTTCAAGTAAGGTGGTCAGCTGAAAGAACCACTGAGAGCTGCTCATCCAGGTGTAAATTAACTGCTGATTGACTTTGTCGCTGCCGCCGCCCAAGCTCATGCCGTGCTGATTAGCTCAAAATTGGAGGACACCTGTCAGCAGCTAGGCCAGTGCACCAGGGGTGCCCCTGGATTCGCTGAAGACCAAGGTGTTGAGCATATCACTGTGCAGAAGGAGACCGCTCATGACTAGTGAATTCAAAGCTGATCCGTCGCCGCCGTTACTGGAAGCTCTTCCAGTGCAAGTACCACCAAGCTCAGGGAAGAAAAAGGTTCCGCCAGTGCACCGTGGGTGCCCCTGGAGTCGCCTGACTTCCGAATCCGCTCTTTCAACTGCTGCTGACTTCTCGCCAAAGGACCTTCACTTCCGGATTAACACTGAAATAAAAAGCCGCTCCGCGCAGGACATTATTGTTTTGAAAAAGTATGAAAACAGCAGTAAAATATATCCGTCAAAATTGATATTATATCACAAAATACGAATTATTGTGTGTACAAAAGCTGTGAGCAGAACTGTCTTAGCACTCTAGCACTGGCACGCGAACAGCCACCTAGTACTTGCGAAGGCAAAACAATAATGAGTCCACTAGCCTGACCTTCGGTCAGAGTCTACTTATATCTCAATGTCCTGTCACATTTCCCAAAACTGTAACGGGTTCTAGCCCTTAAATCTTCATCTGGCCAATGGAAAGTCATTATCCCATGCCAGCTCTAACAATGTTACCGTTTACCGCATTCTGACTGACACGTCAGCGGCAAAGGAGTCACTGCCATCTTCGTCTTATCATCCTCTGGTCACCTGATGGTGACTATATCTTCTCTGACAAGTCTGCATCTCACAGATGGTCATCTTCGTAAAGCCTGTCATGCTGTCACCACTGTCATGCGTGTCACCAGCTGAACAAACCCGGCGCGGTACCATGAGAAGCCGGCGTTTGTTACACAAGGCAGGCTGCGCACCGTCATATCAACAGAAGTCATGTTGCTCCGGCGCAGCTTCCGGCAATCTGGCAATCGTCCCGTTTGACGTCACGTTATTACCACGGGGCGCACTTCAATATCGAAAGTTGACGTGTCCGAGCACACCAAAAACACTGGGCAGTGAATAGCCTTTTGCATGCTTGGAAACAGGAGACGCTTATCAAACTATTGGGCGGCACGACAGGCGCGTGAAAAGTACGTTGTAACGAACGAGAAAAGTGGTCAATCATCTCTACACCATCTATTCGGAGGTCGTGTGTGAAGGATGCTAAGGGCTGCCAGAGTGAGATGGTGCCAGCTGCTCGAGGAGGGGAGCGCAGCCCGAGGACGGGGGCGCGAGTGCTCACCCTCGGGGAGATGCGGGAGCTTGCGTTGGGACAAGTCCAAATGCTGAGCTTTTGACGAGGCGAGCGCCTCGTCGATGTTCACGGTTCCCAAGGCGCACCATTGCGGCGTGATTACTGTCCGCGGGATGCGGAAGGGTGCAGTCTCAACCGCGTGCAGACACTCCCCAGGAAGTAGGAAGTTATCCGCAAGATTCGGAGAGGGATCCGCGAAGTTGCCTCGCACCTGCAACTCAAACTCTGTTACTCACGGTTGCCTCCTCAAATTCTCTTCGGAATAGGACTGACGTGAGCTATGTCTGCATGCTTTGATTTGCAGATAGAAATGAGAGGTCGACCTGAAGTGTAAGCCAGGACGTTTCTTCCAGGCAAAAAAGTAGCGCAACATGCAGTCGAAATTAAAAAATAATGAATACACTTCCTTGTTTAATATTTCCGAAGAAGTGCCAAGCCGCCTGAACTCAGAAGTTATTTATCCAACGTCCTGAACTCGCGCTTTGACGCGGGCCAAGAGCAAACCCTGAGAGTGCCTAGCCAAGAATACCAACAATCGAGGAAACCGCTAAAGCGAAGAAAGTTCTGCAAAGTACCACAATTTGCGTGAAGCGTAAACGTCTAATTCGGTCTCCAAAGTGAACGATTCAGCGCGAGACACCCTCCGAGACGGAATATTGGGAATATATCTCAAAATTCGATTTCAAAGATTATTGAAGAAAGGAAATTACCAAGGCGGATGACATCCCTTGAAGCTTTCCCCACAGCGTTTCAGAAGTGGAGGCGAGGAGTCACACTAGGGGACGCTGAATGTGCTATATCGTACCCTTTAATGTGCGCTAGACAAGATGAAACAACAAAGTCAATAACATCTATCAGGAATCAGATACAGCAGGGTACTCTGGCTAAGTCAAATCGGAAAAGGACTAACCAGAGAAAGGAGTTCAAGCGCGGTGGCCCGGTTCCAAACACTTCAAATCGTGAACTCGGCTCTGAAATGTTCTTGATGTGTAAGTTTTCGTCACAGCTATCATAGCGTGAGGGGATTGTGATATCTCTCGCGATGTGTGAACATCAGGAACTGCACTTTACATTAAGGATGTTGCCTGATTATCAAGTCTGTCGGTGAGCTCGATACTGGAGCGGTGCTATTCTATCGCCCCACCTGCAGCGAAAAACACCTACTGTGGGCGATGATTACTCAAGCAATTTTTTTGGTCCACTCTCTCACTTCCTTAGCAAAGTGCAGATACCATAGAAAATGCACACTGTGAGAAAACTACACTTTCTGTGCGCCAGGTGAAGGAAGTTTGAGGATGATGGTTGAAGTCTGAGGAAAGCTACGTGAGGTCGCGTTGGGTGAGGTTTTTTCAAATGGGTATGACTACGTGCACCCCAAGATCGCATTTAAGGGAATCCAGTGACACTGTTTCGCGCAGACGACCGCGCGACTGGGTTGAGTCACATCGAACAGATCGAGAACTCTAGAACTCGTGTACCTTGCAGTCTTCGGTTACGTTATGACACAAGTATCGCATGCGTTGACTTTCTGAGGAAGCAACTAATTGCTGCGCACCAACCCTTAGAGCTCACAATTTTCTCAACGTTCCTTCGCCTTGTGGGGCGGCCGGTGCTGTGACTGTTGTAAATATGCGCAGGGATTGTTTGAATGCTCGACTGTTTTTTATTTTTCAGTTTGTTTATGTTGATCTTTAAGCTCACGATATTGGGTGTGCGCAGTGTGTGTCGCAGGTATTCCGATGGATGCCAAGGATGGACGCGTTCTTTTGAGATGTGGAAGTCTAGGGCAACCTAGCTTGGGATGAAACCCAACCACATCGGACTCGTGGTCACTTGTCCATTTATTCACCTTGAATATGTACGCAAAGTTTGAGGAGCAACGACTTAGGATAAGGCATCGGCTGTTTTATTTTTATGGGTTTGTGGCCAATTCGCGACCTCTTGAGGTGTGGAAGTCGAGGTTGGTGTATGCCAACCTTGCTTGGGCTCAACCCCAACCACATCGGACTCACCTCATTCACACTTTTTTAACTTCACTGCCGTGCATCGTGTGTTTTGTTGAAGTTTGGATGGGTCTTAGGCTGATTTCTTTTTTGGGTTTGAAGTTATCTTCGAACCCAAAAATAAATTCAGCCATTGCCTTATATCCACGCAATACACCTCAAACTTGGTAGTTGTATTGCTTGCACATACTTTTATTGATACACACAACGACGAAGCCGCAGGTTGCGTAAAGCTCAAGGTGTGCAAGTAAGCAAAGTTGATAGGAGTGTATGAACTTTCCATGAACCCAAAAACGAATTCAACCTAAGACTATAATCCTAACATCATAAGACGCAACTTTGCATAACTACTGAAGCCACAATAAAGATAACAATATGAGTTCGATGTGGTTGGGGTTGAGCCCAAGCAAGGTTGGCATACACCAACCTCGACTTCCACACCTCAAGAGGTCGCGAATTAGCCACAAACCCATAAAAATAAAACAGCCGATGCCTTATCCTAAGTCGTTGCTCCTCAAACTTTGCGTACATATTCAAGGTGAATAAATGGACAAGTGACCACGAGTCCGATGTGGTTGGGTTTCATCCCAAGCTAGGTTGCCCTAGACTTCCACATCTCAAAAGAACGCGTCCATCCTTGGCATCCATCGGAATACCTGCGACACACACTGCGCACACCCAATATCGTGAGCTTAAAGATCAACATAAACAAACTGAAAAATAAAAAACAGTCGAGCATTCAAACAATCCCTGCGCATATTTACAACAGTCACAGCACCGGCCGCCCCACAAGGCGAAGGAACGTTGAGAAAATTGTGAGCTCTACAGTAAGTGTTGGTGCGCAGCAATTAGTTGCTTCCTCAGAAAGTCAACGCATGCGATACTTGTGTCATAACGTAACCGAAGAGTGCAAGGTACACGAGTTCTAGAGTTCTCGATCTGTTCGATGTGACTCAACCCAGTCGCGCGGTCGTCTGCGCGAAACAGTGTCACTGGATTCCCTTAAATGCGATCTTGGGGTGCACGTAGTCATACCCTTTTCAAATTCTCGTGACACAAGCCGTCGCGAGGGTGTTGACTACATGTAGGTGTACAGCAGGGGGAGATCCAGGCGGACATTTTCTTGTGTATAATTGCTTCCAGTCCCCCGCCACCCAATTTATATTTTCTTCAGTCACCAGAGCACGGTTTTGGCTTAAGTTTTCTTGTGTATAATTATTCGAGTCCCCCGCCACCCACCAGGACACGGTTTTCACTCGACTTTTCTTATCTTTTGCTCTGACGTACTCGCTCGCGTCCTCGTTGATACATCCACGGGCATTCTGAAGGCCCGCTGATGACCGAATTGTATAAAACATGACACGCGGTATAATTTTCATGGACTTAAGAAAAGATAAGAAAACTTAAGAAAAGTTAAGCAAACTTAAGAAAACTTAAGCGAATACCTTGTTCTAGTGATTAAAGAAAGATCCGATTCACATATATATATCATGCTTACAGCAATATATATCTCTTTGTAGGACTGAACTAGGTTCCCTGCATTGTGTAAGTAGACTGAGAGGCTCTTAGAGAGCACCCCCGAACAACTGGTATCAGCGTGGTTACGTTAGACGCGACCGGTTTGTGCCGACTGCAACTTCGGGTGTACAATTACCGGCACACGAATTCCGGGAGGCCTTTCCGCGAGTTCCTAGAAGAATTCTGAAGACAACGACGTAAAACGCGCTTAATTGCGTCTGCCCGCTTTCGTCAGGGCTGCGAATATCGACGGAAAATATATCATATATTGTTCCTGAATGCATATACCACACGTACAAGTGTGATGTAATTTGTCCTTGCAGGTGCCTTTCCGCGGGAATTGTCTTTTGTTCGACCGAAATCAGCGTCAATCGGCAGAATTTTATCGCCCGTACCGTGTGAGCTCACTGCCGTTAACGTGCGTTCGCGTCACAACGCAGTCATGGACTCTCAGCATGGAATTCCGCAGCACTCACCTGTAGCGACTTCCACGGGGCAATCGCCGTTCCTTTCAGCGGCGAATTACTCCGAATCAATCGACCCCAGGAGTGTTTCACAACCGGGCTGGCCCTTTCCGCAATCGGCTGCGCACACGCAACCTGGGCTCTCGTATATCGGCTCAACGCAACAGCTTGATGGGAATTTAGCGTACGGATTTTTGCAAGATCTGCCGCAGCGCAATTTTATGACGGCGCCGCCACAATTTCCGCAGAATTCGTACAATTTTTCTGGCCCCCGCAGTGGGTACGACGAGCGTAATTCCAACGGCAGTCCAATTATGTCAACGCCGGCCGGTCAATGTTGGCTGCAACAGCAGCCCCGTGAAGATTTAGCTCACCAACGGAACTTTCAACAGCAAATTTTCCTGCAGCAACAACAGTATTATGGTCAACAGCACCAGCTGCCGCCACGTGCCTTGTGGCCACAGGACACTCCGTTGCCGGCAGCCGCGTACGGCGTACCAATGGGGTACCCTTCACCGGGTATGATGTCTCCCGCGGTACCGAATTTGCCAGTGCCCGAGCTCTCTCCGTACCCAACAGCGTCGGTAGCGACGAATTGGGCCCTGTCCTGTCCTGTTCCAGCGGCAGCAGAAGCAGCTGTGCAGCAACCACCTGCTGTGACACCTTTTGTGAACGTTACCAGCGCAGGAATTAACCCCTCGGCAGGGGGGGGAAGTTGTGCAAGTACCAGTGAGCCCAGTACCACCGGGTACATTGCCCAGTGAGCCAGTAGGGGATATTCCGGCACTGGTGACCCCTGTTCATTCCCCTGTTTTCACTCCGGTTGCCACTAAGTTGCAGGAGTGGAAAGGATGAACATGGCAGCATTGGCAGCACAGTCAGTTTCTGCGACCACTTACCCGAAAGTGGGGAATCGGGCCTCCACATCGACCCTTTGCGCCGGAGGCCCTGGCGAAATTTCAACGTCACCGGTGACTGGAGATGCAGCTGTTATCACTTGCCCAACGGTGGGGGATAGGGTCCCCACGTCGACCCTGTGCGCCGGAGGCTCTGGCGAAATTTCAACGTCACCGGTGTCTGGAGATACAGCCGTCATCGCTTGCCCAATAGTGGGGGATAGGGTCCCCACATCAACCCTGTGCGCCGGAGGCTCTGGCGAAAATTTGATGTCGTCAGCATCTGGAGGGGCCGCTGCGGTTGCTTGCCCAACGGTGGGGGATAGGGTCCCCACGTCGACCCTGTGCGCCGGAGGCGCTGGCGAAATTTTGGCATCGCCAGCATCTGGAGGCGCAGTTGCGGTTGCTTGCCCAACGGTGGGGGATAGGGTCCCCACGTCGACCCTGTGCGCCGGAGGCTCTGGCAAAATTTCCGCGAGCACGTTGACT
>LGRX02005448.1:23090-37661 GCA_001247695.2 Cymbomonas tetramitiformis
AAGGTGCGGTGTGCATGGAATTTGTTGAGATTTGGTGTCCCGAACCTCAAATGTGCATCTTGCAACTTGCCACGTACCCCATGACCTCCCGCGTCTTGGAATTGCCCGAGAACAACCGAAACAGGGCCAAACGACGGCGATTTTTTCGTGATTTCAAGCCGAAATTAGATTTTTTCTTAAACCCTAAGGTGCGGTGTGCATGGAATTTGTCGAGATTTGGTTTCCCGAACCTCAAAATGTGTATCTTGCAACTTGCCACGTACCCCATGACCTCCCGCGTCATGGAATTGCCCGAAAACAGCCGAAACAGGGCCAAAACGGCGATTTTTTCGTGATTTCAAGCCGAAATTAGATTTTTCTTAAACCCTAAGGTGCGGTGTGCATGGAATTGGTCGAGATTTGGTTTCCCGAACCTCAAAATGTCTATCTTGCAACTTGCCACGTACCCCATGACCTCCCGCGTCTCGGAATTGCCCGAAAACAGCCGAAACAGGGCCAAAACGGCGATTTTTTCGTGATTTCAAGCCGAAATTAGATTTTTTCTTAAACCCTAAGGTGCGGTGCGCATGGAATGGGGTAAAGCAACCTTAAAAACTTCGAAAACTCAACATTAAACCGTAGGCGTAAGGCTATTTGAGCCTAAATATGCCTAAAATGCAGAAAACAACGGTTTTCGGCCCATATTCCTCAAAAAATATTTTTTTTTCGAAAACCAACTTTTGTGTGGGCCTTGGATATGCTATTGTGGGGTAAGGCAACCTTCAAAACTTCGCAAACAAAACATTAAACCGTAGGCGTAAGGCTATTTGAGCCAAAAAATGCCTAAAATGCAGAAAACAGCAAGGCTCTATATCGGTTTGGTTTTTCGGTATCGATACAATCCGATATCCGAAAAACGGTATCGATAATCGGCAAAATCGATAAATAATCGATTACTTGGACATTTATATGTAATTTGTTATAGATTAAATATGGAACACCAAAACCTGCACAATCAATAGTTAGACATCGCAATCCGATAATCGGCGATAAATACGATATATCGATAGTATCGGTTATCGGAAATATCGATATAGAGCCTTGGAAAACAGCCCGAAAACAGCGGTTTTCGGCCCATATTTCTCAAAAAAAATAAAAAAAATCAAAAACTAACTTTTGTGTGTGTCTTAGAATTCATCCCTTAAATTCCCGTGACTTTCAAAACTTCCTAACGTTGAATTATGCATGTGACCACTATGTGACGGCATAGGGAAATGCGACGGCTCAGCAACCATATATTGGGCCGTTCACCATATCTAAAGTTCTCAGCCATGGACGTGCTTATGAGCTAGATTTCGGGGATCTCGACATTCGTATCCATCCGGTTCAGCCTGTATCCCGGAATAGAGTTGTACAATGACTCGATCCAAGCACCTTTGCCTCTTCCACATATGATCACCGAAGAAGGGCAACCACTGTTTGAGATATCACACATACTCTCAGATAAGATCACTAGAGGTGTCAAGTACTATTTAGCCCTACAAATTTTGGAAACCCCAGTGCATATGTACCCGACATGTACCGGGGACGTGTACCCGACGTGTACCCAACGTGTACCCAACGTGTACCCAACGTGTACCCGCCGTGTACGAAAACAGTAAAAAAACGGGGTCGGGTACATGTTGGGTACACGTGTACTCTACCTTGTACCCGACGTGTACTTGCTCGCGGCGCGGCATGCGTACCCGGCATGTACCCGCGACTGGGTACATGCCGAGTACATGCGTCCGTGTATGTACCTTATGCCGCCCGCACATGTACCCGGCATGTACGCATGTACGGGTACATGTGTACCGCATATGTACTCAGGTTACCGTTGGATGTTACCGTTACTTGTTACCGTTACTTGTTACCGTTGGATGTTACCGTTGGGACACCCGGGGTACATGGTGCGTACATATGTACTTATGCCAGGTACATATGTACTTATTGATATAAACATGTATGGTGCACACGTACCCGACATGCACCCACGCATCAGGTACATGCCGGATATGCGTGCACGCAGGTTAGGTACATATGTACTTATTAATACTAACATAATTGGTGCATATGTACCCCGCATGTACAATTGAGTGAGGTACATGCCAAGTGCGCATGTACGCAGGCCGGGTACATATGTACTTATTGATATTAACATGACTAGTGCACATGTACCCCGCATGTACCTTTGATTGAGGTACATGTCGGGTACGCATGTACGCAGGCCAGGTACATATGTACTTATTGATTTTAACATACATGGTACACCTGTACCCCGCATGTACCTTTGATTGGGGTACATGCCGGGTACGCATGTACGCAGGCCAGGTACATATGTGCTTATTGATATTAACATGCATCAGGGCATTGTATCGGTTGCAGAATTGCTTATCGATCGATTTCGATATTTAATAATTCTAATCGATTATCGGCGATATCGATACATATCGATATCTCAAAATTATATACGCTTTCTCATATACAACACATGGCACTTTGAATTCCGAAGCGAAGCGATACCGATATATCGATTAAATGTGCGCAAAATGGATATCGATTGAGACTTATATGCCAATATTTACCGATATTTCGATATATCAGAATATCGGCACAACCGATACAATGCCTTGACATGCATGGCGCACGTGTACCCCGCATGTACCTTTGATTGAAGTACATGATTGTCGGGTACGCATGTACGCAGGCCAGGTACATATGTACCGGGAATGCACTAGTTAATGCATTTGTATGCGTATTCATCGGGTACATATGTACCCAGCATGCACTATGCTGGAAGTGACGCCCCGACTGTCATTCATATAGTTAGGGTGTATGACTGTCACCGGTCCCGGAACCCTAGACCCCGAACATATAACGGGAAGACTGAGGATTATCCGTTTATCTATTCTGATTACCACACTCCGAATATACAGTCAAGCTGATATATTCAGCAGGTTCGGTACCACGCACGCTTAATTTTACACTGCGATTTTGGCCATGATTGGCTAAACACCGACGCTTGAGATGGGGTGAGGAATCCGCGTTAGGGAGGTTTTCGGTACGGGCGGTATGGCTCAGTTACGGACGCGCGGTTGATTGGACATGTGTGCCAGGGGCACGACGACAGATGCTCGGAGATATGTTTTTGATTGAACGTGCAAAGGTACACAATTCGGATTTTTATAATATACTGGATCAGGGCCAGATTGAGGTACAAACGATAATTCGGTTCCGAGTTCTGAAGGCTAAACACTTCTCCAGTGCTCTACTTATTCACTCGTCACTCAGGTTGCAGGGTCAACCACTCGAGAGCCGATGTCACACTTCGGCTCAACGTTCAGTTCCCGATCCGATCTCATTTCTAATTCCGATTCGTCATTCTCGATTCAGATGTTATGCCAACAGGCTGACACGATGACTGCCCCACAGTACTGTCATACTACTGTACTGTCATACTGTCATACTGTCATAGCGTCATACTGTCATACTGTCATAACCTTAATATCTGATATTCGATTTCATTGTCTTTTCAACCCCGATGCGAATCTGACCATTCTTCTAGGGTCTGACTGAGATCCACGATGACACCCCCCACAGTACTGTCATACTACTATAGTGTCATACTGTCATACTGTCATAGTGTCATAGTGTCATACTGTCATACCCCGGACATCTGGTATTCATTCTCATCGTGATTTCAAGCCCAATCTCACTGTCATCGTGCCAATCCCAGATTACCCCCGATGACACACATACGGACGCATAGACATATCGGCTCACGCTGTGCCTCCGGGCACAACTCTCCCCCCCTTAGGTGTGGTCTACCTCCTGGGATCACTCCGCTAAGGTACCCATCTAAGTTCCAGTTCTTAGGTTCTCTGGTTCCTTGCCGTTTCCAGTTCTTAGGTTCTCTGGTTCCTCTTCGAGCATAGTTCGCCTGCCGCTACCAGGGCACCACTTTCAAGAAGAAGGGTGCCACTTGGAATCTAAAGCGGGTCTTCAGTGTCGCGGAGGCATAAATGTCGGAAAAGTTGTCGTAGCAGTAGTGCTGGTACGGGGTATACACTCGCAGATTGACCTGCTCCAGTCTGCTGCGGGTGAGGTCCAAGCTGAGCAGTCTCTGGGTGAGCACCGGTTGCCCATCTGCACGCACACGGTGTCGAAGTAGTACAACGTAGCAGGGGCGAGGGTGGTGCTGAGTTCGTCCATATGCAGGTGGGTTTCATATACTGCGTACCATACATGCAGTAGGTACACACCAGCGGTGGGGGAAGCTGGCGCATCATAGGGCGAAGCCGTAGCGCGTTAGGGAAGCGCCCTCTGGGGTTTTCCATGAACCAATGTTTTGGCTCTAGGTAGTCAATGATCTGCAATGCTCGTCGTACGATTTTGTCAGCCTGGGGAAGGTCAGGGGGTCCACCAGTGGTGCGCGCTTGACTGTACTGCCTGCAGGGGGACTTGCCCAAATAACATCGAAGAATCCAGGCGGGTATTGCTTGTAGTCCCATTGCAGGATGTCACACACATGAGTGGGTTGCCAGATATGCCCGGAGTCGAGGGTCACCACTGAGGCGGAGGGGAAGCAATTTAGGAATTCCCTCTCTACTGAGCCAGTACCGCTGAAAAGTACGAGAATCCTGGGCGTGCGGGCTGTTTTTGCCTGTATTGCCAGCAGCTCTGTCACCAGTGCCAACGACCCATCTTCCACGCGCTCCTGGCGTTCCCACGGCAGGGGGATATCATCTTCCATCTGTTCGAGCTGGTCCAGTTCATCGCAGGGATTGGTGATGAGGTGGGCCAGTGTCATTCCGGCTTGAGCGGAGTGGCGGCCACGCTGCTCGCGTCGCCGAGTGGCTTCGTCACGGACTTGCGCTTCCATGTGCAGTCTCGCTTGCTCGAATTCACGAAGTTGTTGAAGTGGACTTCCGCGTTCAAGTTTGTCACGCGTCCTCCATTGGTCGTGAGCTTTGGAGTAGCCTGTCCAGCGAACCTTCCACTCTTCCACCTCCTTTCCTCGAACAGACCGCACTCGACGTGCAAGAATACGCTCAACGTGTGCTTCCTTCTGACCGTCCACTACCACCTCTTCAGGTACTGCTAGGTGATCGCGTGCGGCAAAAGCATCTTGACCGCTGGTGTACGGTTTGAGGCGATGTTGAGCGAACACGTCGTGAATCCGCCAGTGAGGAGGGAGGCGTAGGCGGTAGGCTACTGGAGCTCCTCTGTCGGCTTCGGGCATGGTCATCTGTATATCGCTGAAGAAGCGTTCGGTCACAGGAACTGGTCCGTGCCAGCGCTTGGTCAGTTTCCTACAGATGGAGCGATCCATCACCTTCTCCGTAAGGTGTTTCGCCTCTATCCAGACCAGATCTCCAACAGCATACTCCCGCTGCCCGTGTCTGCGATCAAACTGTTCGCGCTGTCGCTGTTGAGCCAGCTCTAACCGCTGTCTGGCGTCCCGCAGCTGCGACGAAAATTTCACAACCACTTCGTGTGCGGTGCCTACTCCCCCAGTTCGTCGTCCAGCGGTGGACTGTGCGGCCTCCAGGAAAAGGTCCAACTGCGACAGCGGCGAGAACCCGAACCCCAGTTCAAACGGCGTGAAGCCAGTAGATTCACTCCTGGAGTCATTGATCGCGAACTCCACGTTAGTGGTGAACAGATCCCAGTCCTCCACATTGGCGTCAACAAAGGACCTGAGCATGTCCTCAATAACCCTGTTGCTGTGTTCCGCCTGACCGTCAGACCGAGGGTTGTACGGCGTGGTACGAGCCACTTTCACACCCATCAGTCTCATGAGTTCCTGCCAGAAAGCATCTTGAAACCGCGGGTCACGGTCAGAGACAATCTTCATAGGCGCGCCATGCAAGCGCCACACCGAGTCAAAGTAGATTCTGGCCACCACAGCTGCAGAGCTGTCGCCGAAGTTCATTGGCACAACGTGGACCATCTTCGTCAGCTTGCAGGTGAAGGCCACGAAAGCATCATTGCCCCTCTCCGATACCGGCAGGCCGGTGACGAAGTCCACCGCGACATCCTGCCATGGCCTGTTCGGGATGCTGTGAGGGTTTAGCAACCCATCCGGGTAAGTTCCCCGCGGTCTCACTGATTGGCACACTGCGCAGGATGCAACCCAGGTGCCCACATCTTCCGCGGCACCACGCCAATAGAAGCGTCGCAGCACCCTCTCCAGAGTCTTGTCTCGCCCAGTATGGCCTGAGGACAATGACTCATGAGCATGGCGAATCACCACTTCTCGAAGTGGAGAGTCCTCCCCCAGCACCAGCTGATATCTTCCTGCTGCGGTCCTCCAAACCACTTCACCCACCAGCCTGAAGTCCTGTAGGCATTGGTGTGGTGCCGCCTTCACTTTCTCTCGCAGCGAACGAAGTGTCCCCTCTCGGGTGTACTCCGCTTTCAACGCACGCAGGAACTTTGAGTCCGACTGCTGGGAGGTTGCGTCTCTGAAGGCTGCTGCCTCACCTGTCCTTATCACAGCGGGGGCCGTTCGCGGGTGCCTCACGCGTGCCGGCTGTGGTTTGGCGGAAGGGGCGTGTACTATCAGAACAGGCCAACGAAGGTCGAAGGCCTTCCCATCTGGGTTCTCGAAGAACTGATTGGGCTCGCCCTTATCATCGTGAGTAGGGATAACCTCCACGATCTGCATATTGGCCTTTCTGAAAAGTTTGCGCCACGCGGGGAGCTTGGACTGGTGATCTGGTAGAACGAAGACTGCTGAGGTGTTTTCTGGGTCTGCCTTCCATTCTGCGATATACTTGTTCAAAATCGCCTCCAGCGTAATGTGCTTGGAGTTATATGGAGGGTTACACCAAACCCGAAGGCCCCTCCATTTCTCTGAAAGGCAGTCTGTCCAGAACCTATCCGCCTGTCTGTTGCGGCCGCCAAAGTCACAACAGGCGTCCACATCGAAGGGTCCAAACTTCTCGGCGTACTTCGAGGAGTACTCTGCTCGGACACGCCAATTCTGTGAGTCTTCGGGGGGAGTCTGCCGTTTCTGCGGGTGAAGGGCCAGGGATGGAGATGACTGCTGGGGCGCCTGCTGCGGGGGTGGTGAACTCTGCACCTTCTCAGTGGGCGCCTCCGATGCGTCAGCTCGTGATGGCGTTCGCGTCTTCGGTGACGCCAGCTGTGGAGGCGCTGGGGTCGTAGAGGCTCTTCCAGCACGTGACATGCTCCTCGTTATCCTTATCTGAGGTGGAGCTCTGTCAGGGGTTTGGTGTGGAGCTTCTGTCGGCTTCGCGCTATCAGTTTCAGGCCAGTCAGGCATGTCGAAGTCGAGGTGATCCTCCTTCATTCCCTTATAGAGCTTCGGATTAACGAGAGCGATGGTCTCCCCCATGTCCATGGCCTGTTCCGCCACGGAGAGGGTCTCCACTGCTGAGCGCCAACAGTCAACCGTCTGAGCCCAGTGGGGATGAGCTGCGGGTGGTGAGCTGGAGAAGCATTCAGACTCCAGCGTTGCCAGAGGATCTTTCGGCAGGTCTGAGGTGGGGTCGATCACTCCTGCCTCCTTCAACCCCTCGCGAACGTCCTTGTCTTTGAAGTCGGGTCTTCTGGACAGGGCGTCTGGTACCAGCAGCAGCGCTCCCTTGATATACTCCATTCTCGGGACTCCCACCTCTACCAGATCCATGTACCAGCGCGCCTGTCTGCGGCTAAGCTCTCTACCAGGTTCCATCAGCCATTCAAGGGGGCGGTGATCACCCTGGATGCGGAAGTTGGTGAAGATGAGGTAATGCCGCCAGGTGACGGTGGTACAGTGGTGTAGAGCACCTAGCTCACGCTCGCCGGTGTGGTAATTCTGCTCGGCGGCTGAGAACTGGCGGCTCTCGTATGCTATCACGCGCAGCCCAAGACCATCTCCATTGTCTTGCATAAGTACTCCCCCAAGAGCGATGCCGCTAGCATCCGTCTGCACCACGAAACGCGCTGTGCCGTCTGCGGCACCCTTAATGTTGGGCAAGGCGAGCACTGGCGCTGATGTGAGGGCCTTCTTCAGCTCCTCGAAGGCCCACTGCTGCATGGGACCCCACTCCCAGGGTACGTCCGACTTGGTCAACCGGGTGAGGGGCTGAGCGATCTCGGAGAAGCAGTGGATGAACCTGCGGTAATACCCCGCTAGGCCCAAGAACTGCCTGACGTGGGTAACCGTCTCCAGCTCGGGCCAGTCCCTCACTGCAGCCACCTTGTCGTGTTGGGGTCTGCAGCCATCTGCGGAGATACAGTGGCCAAGGAACCGTAAGGATTTCTTCAACAGCTGGCACTTGGACCTCTTGAGGAAGACGCCCTTCTCCCTGCACGTCAGGAGCAGTTGTTTGACGTGCTCGTAGTGCTCTGCAGCGGTGTTGCTGAAGACGACCACATCATCGATGAAGATCCGGACAAATGGGAGATGGCCCAAGGCCCGCTGCATCCGTCGCTGGTACTGAGATGGTGAATTCTGCAGCCCTTGCGGCATGACCAACCACTCATATGACCCCATCTGGGTGGTGAAGGCGGTCTTCTCAACATCTCCTGGTGCCATCGGTACTTGCCAGAAGCCATCCACCGCGTCGAACGAAGAGAAGAACTTCGCACCCTGCATCTCGTCGAACATCATCTGGATGTCTGGGAGAGGGTACTTGTCCTTAACTGTCTGGCGGTTGAGGAGCCGGTAATCGATCACCAGTCGCAGCTCCTTGGGGTTCCCGGGTTTAGGGACCATCAAACAGGGAGCTGCATAGGGACTGGAAGAGGGTCGGATGTAGCCCTTGGACATCAGAGTCTCCACGCGTTCTCGAAGTTGGCGGAGTTCCTCTGCGGACTTCTTGTAGATGCGCTGGCAAGGAGGTCCCTTCTTGCTCAGCTCAGGGTCCAGGTTAATGTTGGCTTCATCTTGGGGGTCATGTCTGAGTCCATCGATGTTCGGTAGGGCAGTCGTCATCTCCTTCTTGTACTCCTCACCCCAGAAGTCCTGAAACTTGAGGGTCCACTCGGGGCTCACTTCTGCATCTTCAGTATCCGCAGCGGGTTCGGCGTTCTCAGAGTCGATAGCCGTGGCTGCAAAGGCAGAAGCAGTATCGTCGGGGGACTTCTCGGCCCCCATGAGCCAGGCGGGCTGTATCTCCGGGTCGTCATTGCCGCGTAGCTTCTGCGTCTCCGCGTACACCAGGTACTTCTTCAGCTGGGCAGCGGTTAGGAACACCTCATCCACCAATCCCGCGCAGGCCGTGCCCTTCGGGGACCTGTCCCCAGATGCTTTCCCAGGAGAACAGCCTGTGATGGTGACGCGATCCCCAATCTTGCCACTGCGGGACTTCCTGAGGAAGGAGACGGAACCATTCCCTTCATAGCCCAGAGTGACAGGAGAGTGACTGCGCAGCCACCTTCCGCCGAGGATAACATCCACCTGTATGCCCAGTGGCAGGATCCGGAGGGCAAGGGCGTTCTCCGTATAGGTGCCCGTGGTGGTGTGCGTGTTACACTTGGCGTACGCGGTGGCGCCAGTGATCTTCACAGATCCATCCGCCAGGGTGACTCGCATCTCGGAGCCGGCTCGTGTTGTGAGGCCACATCGCTTAGCGCTCTGCTCCGAGATGAAGTTGTCAGAGGCTCCCGAGTCAATCAGCACCTTGACCGTGTGCCCTCTGAGGGTTGCGTAGAATACCAGCAGTAGCGGTCCTTCTTCGTCATGTGCCGCTGCAAGGGTACCCGCGATGTCGGTCTTCCACTGAACTCCCCCATCTGTGCGTATGCTTTTGCACTTGAGGTTGGGGAGGAGGTTGTCCGAGGCCTCGCGGCATTCTTCCAACGTTTGCCTACACGCGGCGTAGAACTCCTCATCCAGCAAATCAACATCTTCAGTCGGATGACTGACGAGGTTGTCTGCACTCACCGTCAGCAGGGTGCCCGCTGAGGTGCATTCGCTCGAGGTGGGGCTGACATGAGTGGTGTCGCTGGTGGTAGGGCTCACATGGGTGGTGTCACTGGTAGTAGGGCTCACATGTGTAGTGCCACTGGTGGTAGGGCTAACATGGGTAGTGCCGCTTACTGTGGGGCTCACGTGGGTAGTGCCGCTTGTTGTGGGGCTCACATGGGTAGCGACTCTATTGGTGAGACTGCCATGGGTGAGAGGATCCTCGTCACGCTGAGGGCTGCCAGCAGGGGAGTCGTGGGCGAGCTGGTGGGAGCTCTGGTGGTCAGTTCTCGTCTGAGGGGTCCCAGCTACTGCCATCTGCTGGGTGAAGCAGAGCGAGTTGACCGAGGACTCCTCCTCCATCACCTCAGGGTCTTCAGCGATGGGGTGGCTGTCGAGACAGGGTGGCGCTTCATCCACTTCATGCGTTTTGACGGTGGTCATCTGCTGGGTGAAGCAAAGTGAACTGGGTGCGGAGGTCTCCTCCGCCTCTGAACAGTAAGATGAACCTTCGGGGTTTCCTCCCGGAGTGGCCGGCGCGTTATCATGGTGCGAAGATGTAGTCTCTGTTGTGGGCTCGGCCAGCGAGGATGATGGAGGGGATGCTCCCAAGGGGCTGGGACCCAGCTTCCTCATCTTGTACTGGTGTACTGCGTGCAGACTGCACCAGGCGCCAGGTAAACCCACATCTCCCGCTGTCCCAGGTATCGTGCCCACTTCAGTGTCCAGGGTGCAGAGGGATGTCGAAGACCTCGCTGCTGCTCTTCGTGCGCCCTCCTTTTCCCACAGCCTGCTACCTGGGGAAGAGTCCGGACTCGAAGTGGCGATTGCCTTTTGCTGCTCGGCAGGCGACAGCTCTCTCCAAGCCGCGTAGAGGTCGTGGGAGCTGGTGTTAGAGGATTCGGGGACTTGCTGGCGACCGTCGTGTGAAAGGAGGTGCCACAATGCTATGCGCTGATGGCCTTCCTTGCGATCTTGAGGTTCGCGGGCAATGCGTATCCTCTCTGCCAGCTGGTTGGCGCGGTTCACGCGCTCCTTTGGCGATCGACTCCCAGAGTGTACACGGCTGCGGACGCGCTCCGACATTTTATCCACCAGGTCCTTGGCAGCCTCTGGGGACTTGCGCAGAGCTCTGCGGACCTTCTGCATGGCGACTTCGAGGGGAAGGGAGTACAGATCTCTCTTCCAGTGCCACGCAGTTAGCCTTTTCCGTGGGTCTGCGAGGTTGGACTGATAGATGGGCAGCGGTAGGACAACACGCGGTCGGGAGCGAAGGTCGCGGGACTCTCCGCGGTTGTTGCCCATAATGGGGGGTCTGTGCCGGGGAACTCGCCGTCCCCTCCGACCCTCGATCCTCGCTTGTGTATAAGCGGGGCCGTCATCAAGAGGTAGCGACGGCTCATCGAAGGGGGTGCTTCCTGCGAGAGGGTGGCTGGACAAGTCATCCCTCGGCGGCGATTGGGCACCAGCTGAGCGGTAGGTGCGTCGCAAGCGGGTCCCAGAGGTGAAGGCCACACTCTTGGGGTGGGGACGTTGGCCCCAAGGGTCTCTGCGTCCTCGGGCGCGTCGGGGTTCCACTGGTTCTGACCGCTTCTCCAGGACGGAGAGGGTCTGATCATCAGGGCAAGACCTCACTTCCCCGAAGGGCAGGGTCTGGGGCTGGCCGCCGGCCAGTCATTCATCGCTCTCCACCAGGGGAAGGCCGTCACCCTCCACAAGCTCGATGCCCGCAAGGGCCGCCAGGGTCTGATAGCTCTGCTCGTCCTCCCAGGTAGCGAGAGCCAGGACCTCCTCGGAGAACTCTTCTGGGACGCCATCCACCGAGGAGATGTCCTCCTGCTGCTCGATGGCCCAAACGACGGCGGCTACATACCCAGGGGAGTTCGCCAGTCGAGCGGGTGCATTGGCCCTCCACTCCTTGAGCTTAGCCTCGTCCGTACAGATACGGACGATGTGCTCCGCAGAGCCGCAGGCGAAGCACCGGCGGACTTTCGGAGCATCAGGGCGGGAGAGGCCAGGTGGTGGTGGCAAGGGAGTCACTGCCGCGGCGACGGTGGTGGCAGGCCCGTTCTCCAGCATGGCAAGGGCTGGGCGGTTCGAAGAGGGGGTACGCCTGTAGAAGGGGGTGCGAGGTGGTGGGTTAGCGAAAGAAACGGCACGGGGAGGACGGTCTTGAGAGCGTCTCTGAGCCGCCTCCGTGTCAATGTCGCTCTCCACCTCCTCAGCAACTTCCCGAATCTTCAACAAGGCGTTGTGGGTGCCTGGGATGTCGTCGGCGACGGCCTTCCTCTCCCACTCTTCTGGTTTGGAGACATCCAAGTGGATGGCTCTCAGGCGCCGCATCACCTTGGGTGCATATTTCAGCCCCCGCCGGTACGTGGAGAGCATCGACAAGTTGGTCATCTCCACGCAATTTGGGACTCTGCCGGCCAAGAAGTTGACGGAGGCCATGCGGGTCTCCAGTCGCGAGAAATACTCCGCCGCGGTCTCGCTCACCGCCTGCTTCAGGGCAATGGCCTCGCCGTGTGCGTTCTCCAGGTAGGCCTGCGTCAGAGAGCACACCGCCAGATCGCTGAAGAACACATCCAGGTCCCCGTAGCGTTGGTGCCAAGCTTGCTCGGACCCAAAGGTCCCCGCCGCGCGCTCCAAGAACTTTCTCTGCTGGTCTTGAAGAGTGTACTCCTTGAAGCTCCAAAGAAGGCTTGACACACTCGCCTGGTACTCTGATACTGATGGCGTACAACTGGGAGTGGTGAGTGCTTCGATCACGATGGCCTCCTGGAATACCTTCCGCACCATGTGGGAGTAGTGCTCCAACTGCGTCAGGAGGCCCTCCTTGTCGGCCGATTTTGTGTCGGACGCGGAGCGGGGGAACCTGGTGACGCTCTTGACCAGCTTTAGCACCATCTCTTTGGTCTTGTGCTCCAGGCGGACCTCGTCTGGAGATGCTCGCAGGTTAGTGCCCTGCGGCAGACGGACGATGCCTGGAACAAAGGGGGTGGCGCTGGGAGAGAGCACGGGGTTCGCAGCGGCGGCAGAGTGAACGGGGTTCGCGGCAGCGGCAGAGTGAACGGGGTTTGCGGTGGCGGAATGGGGAAAACGGGCAGGAGGTGGTGGTCCCGGGGCATGCGCGGGCGGAGGCGCAGGCGCGGGATTTGTGGGGACTGCGGTCGGAGTGGGCGGTAATGTAGGGGCTGATGGTGGTGCGGGGAGTGGAAGAGGTGTATGGAAGGGCAGGGGTGTGGATGGTTGTGCAGCCACCACGCTCATGCTCCGGTACCAATCGGAGTTGCTGACCTCCGACCACGCGGCGAGCCCGTCCTGATCGAAGTTCTGCATCTCCGACTCCCGCGCAGTAGCAGGGATCCACTCCCATACTGGCTGCCCCATGCTGGTAGACCGCACATTGGCCGCGGCTGGGTCCCCCATTGCCATATCCATGACCTCGCGGTCGACCATGAGGACCCAGGTCTCCACACGAGGGTTGGTAAGGGGTAGGGGTGCATGGTGCAGCCGGCCCCCCATGCGCGCATATGCAGTCAGCGGCGCTCCCAGCAGGTGCATGATCCTGAACAAGATGGCGTCGCCCTGCACCCCAGCCCGGCGGCGTTCGTCCCATGGTAGGGAGACGGTTGCCGCGCCTCGCACTCCAGCTGACTGATGCACCCACAATGACCCACCATCGTGGGTGACGAAGAGGGCTCTGACCTCTGGGTACTGAGGGTAGGAGGGCTCTGGTGCGGGATCGTCAGGGGGATCCTGAGGTGGATCACTAGGGGGGCCTGGTGGCGAGTCGCTTGGACTGGAGTCTCTGGGCTCTGAGTCGGGATTGCCACCGCCGTGCACCACCGTCTCCATCGACTGCCGCCGGCGGGCCACCATCATGTTATGGGGATTTGGCCGGCCCTGAGTGGGAGGTTCGGCAGGAGCGGTCTCAGCGGCGGTCTGAGGCACTGGAGGGGTTACGCTGGCGACCGCGTCTGCCTCGTGTAGATGGTCCGCCGTCAGGCCCTGTGCGCTGCCCTGAGGGTCGCCTGGTGGGGAGGCTCCTGCCGATGTCGTCGCACCAGGCAGCGCGAGTCCTCTCGAGAGCACCGCGGAGATGTCCAGGGCCTGTACTGCCGCTAGGACTTCTCTGCGAATGTGTTCGCTTCGGCTGCTCGCGTCCGAGTCAGAGCCGGACCTGTGGGCGGCCCTCCGCCTGCGCTCAGCTCGTGCCTGCGTGCTTCGGCTGCCTCTGGTCCCCGTGCTGGTACGGCTGATGTCCGTGCCAGAGTCGGGGTCAGAGTGATCAGGTGCGTGGCTTGGACCTGGGAGATGCTTGCCATGTGTCGCAGGGCCCGAAGATGCCCTTCGGGAACGCCGACGCCGGCGAGTCTCTGAGGTTGTCGCCACCGCGGGAAGGTGACGCACCAAGAGCTGGGTGCCGCCCAAGACATTCTGCTGAACCCCGCTGTCAAGGGGTACCTGCAGAGGGTCCGGCAGGGCCGCGGCGCCGATGCTGATGAAGTGCTGCAGCGATGAGGGATCCGCGCCTGAGTCATGAAGCGCGGAGGTGGCTGGTGCCAGCTGATGGGGCTGTTGTGGTCGATGTTGCGGCAGTTGTGGCGGCTGCGGTTGCTGTTGCTGCTGCT
>LGRX02005450.1:0-26898 GCA_001247695.2 Cymbomonas tetramitiformis
TTGCAAAGGGCGCACGCCAGATTGCGGTTCTTAAAGGTACCGGTGAATTGGAAACGGTTACGATCACCCGTTGTACGAAACACTACACATGCATCGTTCTCGCAGGATAAAGCCCCACCACATCGAGTAGTTCTAGTAAGACGGCCTCTGATACGCCTTTTGTTCCCAGAACGCATCCAGGTCTGCGGATCGTATTTTAAGAAATCTCTCCAAGGAGAGAAATGTCCAGCACGTGGCTTGTAAACTACCCCCGGAAGGAGAGGTACTGGCAGTTCATCGACAAGCTCGCCAGGCTGACCTGGCGCTATGTCTTGGGACAAATCAACATGCTGAGAAAAATCTATCGGAATAGCTGGTCCGGCATAGGCAGTATTTTCCGATTTGACCTTATGCTCGAGCTTTGGTTCTTGTACAGCGCTAGAGGATTTCATAGATTCATACGAGTCCTTAGGAGGTGGAGGCGATTCGGTTAAGTCACAAACTAAATATTCTTGCTTTACTTCAGGGCGAGGCGTCTTAGGAGGCGGAGAAGCTGATGCTTGAGAAGATTCGTGTGTGGCAGTGTCGACATTCGCACAACCGGTTTTCACGTCACTAGATCCGGGGGTTGAACTGACACCACCGATCACAAGTACGTCAGCTCCGTCAGGGAACACGGTACCGAGTTCGACAGGTTGCACGTCTTCTGCGCTGCGCAGGTGAAGAAGCATCGGGGTGTCGGTAAGGGTTGGAAACAAGGCCTGTAGTAACGGAAGAGATATTGGCACGGTATGCGGGACATCCAAAGCATGATTACCGTATCGCAGGGAAGCCGGCATGGTTTCCTAAAGTACCATGAAAAATGAATTATTTTATGAAAATAATACCCTATATAGACATGATAAAAATATGAAAAAAAATAAGAAACACGTTAGACAATCGTATACGATTGTCAAGCTCTGTGGTTAGGTTCGTCTCTCTGACGCACGTTTGCCACTCGCAGACGACTGGGTTATACCCCCTGAGACCCTGGTTAGGGGGGGAGGGGGGAGTTAGTGTATATTCCTTAATACTTAAGAAAAAATTTAATTTTTCTTAAGTATGGGAAAACGTAGGCGTCGACGCGGGCCGACGCGTTACACTCCTTAAGTATGGGCTTAAGTATGGGCGCCCTAATTTGCGAAATGTTAGAATGTTAAGAATGTTTGGTCCATTGTCCGTCCGTCCGTCCGTCCGTCCACAGTGGACGGACAGTGGACGGACGGACGGACGACTTTCGTGGACCAATACCACCTCTCGGTCCACCGGAGTCATCGGCGGCCCCCTCCATGAAATGCGTGCCGTGGGAGTAGCGGTGTGCGGACGCCGTGGCGGTGCCCGCCCGCACGTGCTCGGAGTAGCATTCACGCACCCATTGTTGAATCGTGAGGAGGTCGTGAGCGGCCCGTTGATCGTGGAGGAGCAACCGTGACACCACCGGTTGGTAGAAGACGGTGTCGAGGGACTTGATGAACAGCGCCTTCACGTCCTCATCGTGGAGTGTCGCCCGCGTCCTCGCAGCCTTCAGAGCGGCGTTGAAGTCGCTGATCTTGTCATGCGGGTCCACGCCCGCAGAGATGCGGATGCTCAACATGTCCGCTTGACCCTGAAAGGGGTCACCCGCCGGGATCATGCGGCGGGCAAACTCAAGCAGCACCCGCTTACCGTCGTTCGGGAACGTGGAGTGCGAGGAGTCCATCCAGTCCGCTGCTGGCGACGCGGGGTCAACCATGAGCTCGAGCGTGGAGAACAATAAGGCGTTGGCCTCCACGCGGATGGGGAGGGTAGCATCGTCCAGTAGGAAAAGGGGTGCGAAACCAATGTCCTCCGTGACAAATGCTGTCTGCAGCGCAGAGACCATCTTGGCGAAGAGCGCGGACGCGTGGCACTCAGTCCCGGAAAATCGCCCGTTCTTGTCCTCGAACAACTTTTGGCGAACGGACTTGGAGACCTTCATGTCGAAGTGCTCCCGCTGAAGCGTACGCACCGAGGCTAGGAACGCAGCACCTGCTGAATTGGCAGCCGGCTGAGCTGCCGGCGGTGTGGCTGGAGTGTTGGCGTGTCTCGCAGCTGCTGAATCAAAAATCGTGGCTAGTGCGCGTCGGCGATTCGCCATGGTAGGCTATTTAATTTAGAATATTTTTTCATAAGTTTAGAATACCCCATTTTCATCGTTAATTTAGAATAAGTTTTCTTTATGTCATCCGGCTATGACCGGTGCATGCATCCATGACGTTGTACCTGTTGAGCTATCGCCATGCCATGCGAAGAGTTGTCGCGTAGCCAAACGAGAGGAAAATAACATGGCTGAGCCCGACGGCTTTGAGTTCACAAGCCCGGGCAAAAATGTGGACGATATATATCCTTCGGAGGGAGAAGAAGAGGAAGAAGAGGACTTCCTCGTTGCACCAAAGGGGAAGGGGAAGCGTAGCCGTGTCCCCATAGTGTGGAGTACGGTCTTGAACGGTGTATCTTTTGTAGAGTGCCAAGACATGATGGCAACCTTGAGCCCTGAGGGTGTGACCATGGCTAACAAGCAATATAAATCGAAAAAAACCTCTGCCGTGACTCAAAACTTCAAGTGTTCTTTAAACTTTACTCACGGTTGTGGAGTTCACTATAAAATTGTCAAGGGGACGACCTTAGGCCCTACTGTTACATGCAACTTGTACTCCCGTGGGACACACGACCATACTAATTTCATAGGAAAGGGTATGTCGAAAGTTGTAAAGGACAAGTGTAAGGAGGCGATCCACGAAAAGCTTCCGCCTAAAGCCATTTTTAAGAAGCTTAGTACCGCAGTCACCACAGCCATGGAAGCCGATGACGACGTTGAGTACAAGGTCATAAAGAACTTTGTGTACAACAATCGCAAACAAATCTTGGGGCTTAAAACCATAAAGACTTGCGGTCAGTTCATGGAGGTTTGCCAGACCTCCAACTTGTTGGCCATCCCCGTGACCGATCGCAAAACGGCGGGGACGCTTTGCATGTTTGAAGGACAAGTACTCCAACCGAGCGGCTTCGAAACCGTGGAACATTACGCCGAGAATTCCGCGAACACCCTGCCTCCTATTCCTTTCGAAGCCCAAGCAACCCAAGATGAGCTTACTACTTGGAAGCTGGCGGGTTGGAATGAAGACTTTTCCGTTTATGAACGGAGCCTTCAAGCACATTTCAACTCAATTCTTGCTTGCGATTCCGCTGAGTACTTCGTGCATATCTTAGAGAACATGCTTGTCGTCCAAGGGTGGAGTACGCGTTCGAAACGGTTTTACAAAGGGAAGTTGAACTTGCGTGCCCTTTACAAGAACTACACCGAACTCGTCAAGGATTATGTCGCAGCGCAGAAACGCAAAAGGTGGTGCGTGATTTACACCACTTGGGGGAAACTCGAGGTACTTCTCGCAAAGGATCACCGCTCACGCGACGACACGTACAAGACGAACTGGCAAGGCTTACCCCTTGAATGCAACGGGTCTTCCTACTTGCAGCAGGTCAAATCTTAGAAATAATAGACGCGGATTACAAGCGAGACGGCGATTGGTGCTTGTATGTGTCGTGCATGCTAGCCGGGAAGTGCGAAGTGAAGCGACACGAGGACAGAAAAGATGTGTCACATCAATACATAATTTTTCTTGGAAACTGCAAGAACGCGGTTCTGGAGATGGAGTCGCCTAGAGAGGATAGCAAGGGCACCCTTCTCCAATTCTCTGAAAGCCATAAGGTTTTAAAGTGCGATGCGCGGTGCAAACATAGAGTAGCTTCTGAAGGTTTTGAGGGAGTGCGCTATTGCGTTACTTTATACAAAATGTATGATAGGCGTCTAAGCAAACCAGCCCCGGTGTATTGGCCACCACATTATATTTAACGTACAACAGTGCAAGGTGAGTACTCCTTTGCGAAATCAGGAGAGTCAACCATAACGTGTTTGCATAGACTCACCCCCGTAGGTGATGAAGCACACCATTCGTGCCTTAAAACGCACCCCCTATTGTGCACAGTTAGTTCTGAAGCACAACTTGCACATAGTTTGCCAATAGTGTTTCCACATCGCCTAATGGTAAGCATAGCGCCCGCTACGCAATGGTGGACGCTACGGTGCTCCCTAGTGGCTAATAGTGATAACCAATACAAGAATCGAGCCATGTATGACATGTTTTTTGCCCGGTTGTATAACACCGATAAGAAAGGTTGCATAATATCGTCGAGTTGCCACCCTGCAACATGGTTAGTGTAGTGAAACAAGGGAAACGACCCAGAGAACAAGTGTCGCTGGCACGGTGAATATCCCCAGTTCCCACGTGAAGGTATAACCCCTCCCCAAGGCATACCCTCCGTGTATTCGAGATACACATAGCGGTTATGAAAGTCCCATATAGGGTTACCGTCACTATCGTCACTCTCCCATAGGTTCACAGTGTCTGTATACTTTAGCCGGAAGCCAGTTTGGGCATACTCGTCGAATACAGTGCCTTTGAAAGCTGTGGGTTGATAGTGGGGGGCCTTATTTTCAAGCAGAACACGCCGGGAGTGTCTATTACAACGGCGCCCACCATTATCACAAGTGAGACAAACCTTCTTAAAGCTTTTTGGAGGCTTCCTCATGATGGCAAGCGGGAACTACAGCGTTTGACCTGCGTGTGCACATTATTTGAACACGAGTCGTGAAAAGGATCACCGGTCATAGCCGGATGACATCAAGAAAACTTATTCTAAATTAACGATGAAAACGGGTTATTCTAAGATTAAGAAAACTTATTGTATATTAATTATTTTTCCATTCGGGATGCTAGCGGTGGCTCGAGTAGAAGCAACCATATTGAGAAGGACTGAAGGGGCGGAGTGAGGCAATGGAACGTGAGATGTGCGGTAGTTTCGGGCGGTCAAGAAACGCGTGGGTTGCCGATACGGCAGCCGTGAGAGATCAAATAATTCCGGGAAGTCGTGTGGTAGCGGCGGCCAATACGCAACGGTGTGGGATCCAACCAGAAAACGCAAACCAATCCAACGTTAAGACCCGTAGAAAATCTTCCTCCAACCGGCGCGGCGTGCCGTAAATCAACCCATAAAATTTAGGCCATACCCGTGACTGCCGGCACTCTCACGCGCGGAGCACCTCACTCCATCCCAGGCGTCCGAGCTTAGCCACTCATGGTGGCAATCTCGCAGTGGCTAAACAAAGCGCAAGTGGGGCCAAACCTGGCAGATATATGGTTCGTCGGTAATATATATCTAACTGAGAGATAAACCTTGAGTTAAGGGTTACGGAATCAGAACGGTAAAAGTGTGATAGATAAATCAGAGGCATACATAAATACCTAACGGGTGTTTCCCGTCTACTGGTGACGGTCACCCAGCCTACCATAGGAAGTGACATGTGACAATTTTGAGTATCACAGTGTCAAATCCAGCATGACTTTCCCAACTGCTGGTGACCGTATGGGCGGTGTTGGAGGGTTCTGGGCGGTTTTGTGGGGTCTGGGGGGAAGGTTCTTGGTGGTGGGGACTGTTGGAGAAGGGTTTAGGGTATGCTAAGAATAGGCTAAAACGGCTGTTTTTGGCTGTTTTTTGGCTCTTTTTAAGGCTCTGAAAAGTGAACTATGAAGCTTTCCTGGCTACTGTAGACCGGAGGAACCCTTTAGGGTGCTCCCTGACGGTCGTTTGTGGCCTGGGGCAGACTTTGGGTTTAAGATCGGAAAACGAATGTTGACTTTTCTGAGCCCGTTTGAGTCCCCGGTGTTAAGGAAGTGAAATATGACGTTTTGAAGATATTTCCCAGAGAAGACGGCAATTGTATACGAAAAAAAATGTACTTACGGAGGCAAACATTGCGCACGTATAGCCGGAAGTACAGCTCTCCCCCTGTAATACAACGAAAGTTTTGAAAGGTCCTTGGGCGAGTTGCGCAGGGGCGAACGATCGCAGCACAAAGATACCAAATGTGCCAGGGGCACTACGACGGATACTCGGAATGATGTTTTTGGTTGAAACGTGCAAAGGTACACAATTCGGTTTTTATAATATACTGGATCAGGGCCAGATTGAGGTGCAAACGATAGTTCGGTTCCGAGTTCTGAAGGCTAAACACTTCTCAAGTGCTCTACTTATTCACTCGTAACTCGGGTTGCAGGGTCAACCACCCGGCACCCGATGTCACACCACGGCCCAACGTTCGATTCCTGATCCGATCTCATTTCTAATTCCGATTCGTAGTCATTCTCGATTCAGATGTCACGTCGACGGACTGACACGATGACTGTCATACAGTACTGTCATACTACTGTACTGTCATACTGTCATACTGTCATACTATCATACCCCCGACATCCGATACTCGATTTCATTGTCTTTCTGATCCCGATGCGAATCCGGCCATTCCCCGAGGGTCTGACTAAGTGCCACGATGACCACCCCACAGTACTGTCATAAAACTATAGTGTCATACTGTCATACTGTCATAGTGTCATACTGTCATACCCCGGACATCTGGTACTCATTCTCATCGTGATTTCAAGCCCACGAATTTCACTGTCATCGTGCCAATCCCAGATTACTCCCGATGACACACACAGACGCATAGACATATCGGCTCATGCTGTGCCTCCGGGCACACACCCCAGCATTATTTTCACTCATTGAAGTCAATCCAGTATCTGGCCCAGCGTGGTTCCTTCGGTTGTACTCGAATAGTCTCCACCCCAGAGGCTGGAGCATCCTGAGATATGGCCTCAGACTTCTGCTCGGTGATAGGCGGATCCTCTGGCTGAACGGGTGAGGTCGGGGAGGTGCCCTTTGGCACCCAGATAAGTTCACCCTTATCATCCATGATCAGCTGCAGTCCCAGTCTCTTCAACCTTCGGGCTTCAGCCTGCTCCTCAGCATCGTCAGCTACCAAGTCATCGAACTCGCTGACGTCATCCTCAGTGTCATCATATTCACCAGGCGAGTCAGGCACCCATTTCGGACTGGCAGTATCAATGCCATGCTTACTGTCCGTGACACCCGCGTCATCATTGTCATCCGAATCTGGCAGCTTTTCCCTACTCCATGTCACAGCACCTGCACCCGAATCGTCATTGTTCGTAGGCGTCGATTGTGCAGACTTACGCCCAATGTATCATGGAATTCCGCGATACTCATACTCGTCAGTCACACTCGCCTGCTTCCAATACGCATCACTGAGCGGTAATGAAAATGGCGCTACAGGCTCCTTCGCTCGAGTGGCGTCTTCCAGAAACCAGCCACCGCCCCTCTTACGCTCCCAGCGGCGTAGCGCTCCAGAAGGATGGACGATGATATGCGGCCAACATAAACTGGGGGTGATTGTCTCTTCCTGTGTCACCCCTCGCCCTGTGCTGTCACTTGCATCTTGCCTGCCATCCGTTCCGACCGATAATAAAACCCCTAAGTTATTTTATTATCTCATCTTAGACTCGTGTGATATACTGAGTGGCCTCTACCTCCCACTCGTTGTTTCTTGCCGGGTTGGCCTGTATATATCCACCCTTTGTATATATGTATTTCGACCTTCCCGTCATGTCTCTCTATCACTATTCTCCCACCCCTCCACCCCCACCCCCTCGGGGGACTTATAGGCATGTCTCGTTGTGGAGTATCTGAGTAGCTCGCACGCCCTTAGCCATCAAGGGAATTGTGAGAACAAACACGCAGTCAAGCACTACAAGTCAAGTGCAACGCTCACATATGTCAACCGTGAAACTGTGAAGCTATACACAAGATAATACGAAGTGTTATAGCTTCCGCCGAAAGAATGTGATGACAACCCCTAAGGTGTCAGATGTGAAATGACAGATACTATGAACTGTCTGACTACCGAAGTCGATATCGGAGATGGCGCTGATGACAGTGAAGAAGTCATAGTAGTCGAACCGTATCTGTCCGTGTCGTGATGACACAGATGATGATGACACTGTCGGCGTGCCAAATCCAGCAGGAATCACTCGACTGCCCACCTTCAGTTCACCCACCCACCACACTGATTACCCCCTCCGGACTTCTATGACTAACCCCCAGAAATTCTGCAAACCTTTTGCTGAGTTTTTCTCGCCCCCCGTAGCCCCACGGCGTACAAATTATCCCAAGGCGCAAGGGACCTACTCGACCCCTGTGCACCGAAATATGGCTATGGGCCCTACGCTACAGCTCGCACAATGCAGCTGAATCACTGCCCCTCGCCTGGCAGAGTGGGGTTCCCTCCAGAATTGGAGGGCAAACCGTCATAGAGATAATGAAGTACTTCATCCTTTCGGCTCACTCATCCTGATGATCATGTGCCAAAGAGATGTTGGATATTCCAATTGCGAGATCTAGATATAGATGTCAGAATTTGAATGCTGGCGTTCATAAGGCATGCCTGGACGACGGAAACAGTCCGTTCGCACCTTTCCTATTTGCTAAACTTCTATGCTCGCACTTTCATATAGCATCCTCTATTCCAGGCAATAAGTTGTTGTATGGTGTCTGGAAGAGCAACTTAAGGCCGAGCAAAGACACTTCCTTCGTGCGCCTAGTGAAAAGCTTTTGTTATTTGGACAGACGTGTGTAAATTTCTAGAAGTTGGTAGACGTACGAGGGCGGTGACGCACGCATGTGCTCTCACAAATTTGCAAACTTGAAACAGAGGCGCCTTGGAGAATGCTGTGGACCCGATCTGTCAGTTTCACTGTGTTCTACGCTGCTAATGTATTCAGTTGTAGCGTAGGTGCCAGGAAGTCTCAGAGTATCCACTTGGGCATAATGTATCAGTAGGTCTGCTCTCAAAGGTCACAGTCATCTTTACTCGTAGTTTAAGCGGGCCATGTGGATACCCTCAAGCGAATTGACCAGCGAACCTCCGTGTGCTTGCCCAGCTTGCAAGTGCCGATCTCGTTCAACAACATGGTGGCTCGTGCTTGCTTTCTTGTATGGAACCTTTTTGTTGAGCCAGGATCCCCGACTTGATGCAGTAGATGACTTGAGAGACAGTGGTGGAAAAGTGCAGCCAAAGAGCAGTGTAGATAGGGAAGTCCTGAGCCAGTTCATGGGCGCCGGGAATGACGTGGCAATAACAGCTCGCCGCAAGGGAAAACGGCCTCGCAAGGTGCGAAGGTCAACTTGTGTAGGAAATGCTCGACCTGCTGATTCCCAATGTCCTGCTTGCCAGCGCGGCTGGCTGTCAACTTGCAACGGAAGTCGCTAGTGCTTCTTTCCGGACTGTCTACACACTTCGCAAGAGCACAACGTCCATCATGCTCTCGAACGTTCTGAGAGGCCACTTGGGTCGCGCTGGCGCAATGCTGAAATGTCGTTGCGATCGGTGCATATGCTTCTGGCGAGTGGTCTTGATCTGAATAAATCGTTACAGCGACCCCTGGTATCGGTCAGAAAAAGATGACCGTTTCAAAATTTCCCGCGATCCTGGCTTTACAGCTTTCTAGAACTAGGAGATTTGATGGAGAAGGAAGGGTCTTTGCACTCGGAATCGCAGGCACTCGATAGTTTGAACATGGAAGATGACCCGGGCGAACGGGGCAAGCGCGGACACAAACGGCTTCGTGGGCCTGCTGTCGAGGACGACTTTTTTGCACCGGCTGAGGAAGCGGCGCCAGCAACCGATACCGCAACTGCTTCTCGAGCCGCGCTCTTGCTCTCCAAGACCGCAGCGCTGCTGCAGAAAACGGCGGCGAACTCCAAAAGCACGCAGGGTTTCCCCCAGGCGTCGGCTCGGCTGGCACTCACTCATTCTTCCGTTCTCGTAAGTCGCAAACTCTCACTAGACGCAACCGGAAGGGCCCCGTGAGATCTTGCTTATTCAATTGCTGCTCCTTGTGGATATTGTGCTTCTGCTCTACCCGCCACTTCATCGCATCTCATGCCGTTTCGCCCGTTTATGACGGATGGTCGTCGAGGCCTGCTTGCGGCTAACGGCTGCTGCTCGCGGCTCGACCAGGGGAACTCCACCAACTCTTCCGATCTTCCGGCGACCCCAAAGGCTCCCGTTCAGCCAAAGGCTGGCACCGCCGAGTTCTGGCTCTCCCTGTCAAAGAATGTGTACGACAAGACGCACGGGAAAACTCAAGCAGATCTGTCGGGATATCCTGCAACTCAGCATGGCAAGCGATACGCAGCAGAATCGCAAGCTGAGGAGTCGCTGGTACACACTCAACTGACTGTCCCCTTGGCCGCACCCCAGCGTGCCCACCGGCACCTGCCTTTGTCTTGCACTGAATTCTTTCGCTTTGGCTTGTGCGCATTTAGCATCTCGGCAGGGTTAGTACGAGACGTGGACGCTTGCCGACCGTTGGATGAATTACGATCGATCGGACGGTGCGCAATTGACGCATGTCAACCGTCGGATCTACTACGTTCGATCGGACGGTGAGAACGTGACGCACATATGCGGTGGATTGACGCACAGGTGCAGCGGGCGCATCGGCGCGACGTGGATGCATGTCAACCGTCGGATTGATTCATATTTGAATCATGGCGAGGGGGGGAACGCACCAGCCTCGAGATTTAGGGTTTTCAAATGCAAACTTCGAACTCTGCGAGCAGTTGAAGTAACCTTCAGTGTCTGTGCCGCCTCGAAAAGCTTTTGAAGGTTGGGTAACGCCTATGAGTTTCCCGCCTGCCGAGCAAAGGTTTGAAGCAGTGGCAATTTTCTACGGTTGCAGTTCAATGAAGATGGCCTACCCGATGAAGAGGAAGATGATAGCGTTGACGGTGACACCAACTGGAAACCCAAACCGCGGAAGCAACATCCTCCGCCACCAAAAGAACCTGCGATTTTGACGTTTTCCGATGTCGATGTTGATGCCAGCTTCTCTTATGAAGCAGCACAGGAAATTATTTCAAAGGAAAACCAGCAAAGAAAAAATGATGCAGCTGAGGCTAAAAGGTATGTCAGGGTACCTCACGAAAGCCCTCAAGGTCCTCAAGGCCCGCCTCTGCTTTCTGCACACTTCCTTCGCTTACTTGTCCTGATCTCGAGATGAGTTTACGCGCACATCCCAATTCTTTCCCTTGGCCTGCACAAGTTGTGCAGCGATACTCCTGTGCTCCCGCCTCTGCGTCAGAGCAGCATCCTTCGGCTTCTGTTGATGTTTTGGCTGGTTGCGCTGTGCGTCCAAGGCTGGCTGCTTGCCCCCATGTGGCTGATGACTTTAGTGTGGAGTACGGGGAGGCGGTGTGGTAGGAAGTGCCTTGAAGCCGAGAAAGGCCTCCGCAAAATGCAGCTGCGGGTGTACAAGAAGGAGGAGACGGGCGGCAAGCAGCGCGCCCTCGAGGAGCGACTAGCCCAAGCGGAGAAGGACTTGACCGAGAAGTGCGCCGTCGTACGCAGCGCCTTGCAGCACTCGCAAGATGAGGTCACTTCCCTGATGGGACATGCGTTGTTCTTTACCTCTTCACAGCAGCGGTGGGAGAGTGCATGCTCGGAGGATCGACTCCTCACCACTCCCCGTTGCAGTGCGTCATGCAGACAGAATGGCTGAAGACTCCACATTGCTCCATGTACTCGCCTCAGGATCTCGAGAGGTTGTCCTTTTGCGCTGCTTACAACGAAAGCGCTGCGCACACCGATCGATAGTTTCCACGGATTGGGGAGCTGAGCGAAACCCTCGCATGTCATGGTAAGGCCTCGGGTGGAATGGGGAAGGTGATGAGAGTTTACTCTTTGTCACAATGAGCTGTCGTCCAAAGGGGAGAGGAACGTTAGGCATCTCCACGTGGCGCATTGAGCATCAATACTGAGTAGGTATGGAGACTGAAACTGGATGGTGGCAAGCATGCATGTCATGGGAACCGGTGCAGGGCCGGCGCCCGGCATGCATGTCGTGGGAGCCGGTGCATGGCCGGCGCCCGGCATGCATGTCGTCGGAACCGGTGCATGTCGTGAAGCTGGTGCATGTCGTGGGAGCAGTGCATGTCGTGGGAGCCGGTGCATGGTAGGCAGCCCATGCATGTCTTGGGAGCCGGTGCATGTCGTGGGCAGCCGGTGCATGGCCGGTGCTGGTAGGCATGCATGCAGCGCTGGGGAGCCGGTGCATGGCCGGCACCCGGCAAGCATGTCGTGGGAGCCGGTGCATGGCCGGCGCCCAGCATGCATGTCGTGGGAGCCGGTGCATGTCGTGGGGCGGTGCATGTCGGTGGGAGCCGGTGCATGTCGTGGGAGCCGGTGCATGTCGTGGGAGCCGGTGCATGGCGTGGGAGCAGGTGAGGGCAACGCAGCATGCATGTGTTGGGAGCCGGTGCATGGCCGGCGCCGGGCGTGCATGTCGTGGGAGCCGGTGCATGGCCGGCGGCCAGCATGCATGTCGTGGGAGCCGGTACATGGCCGGCGCTGGGTATGCATGTCTTGGGAGCCGGCGCATGTCGTGGGAGCCGATGCATGGCCGGCGCTTGGCATGCATGTCGTGGGAGCCGGTGCATGGCCGGCACCCGGCAAGCATGTCGTGGGAGCCGGTGCATGTCGTGGGAGCCGGTGCATGGCATGGCCGGCGCTTGGTATGCATGTCTTGGGAGCCGGTGCATGTCGTGGGAGCCGGTGCATGGGCCGCGCTGGGCATACATGTCGTGGTGAGTGCATGGCCGGCGACCAGCATACGCTGGCAGAACCGATTGCATGTCGTAGAGCTGGTACATGGCCGGCGCTGGGTATGCACGTCGTGGGAACGATTGCATGTCGTGGGAGCCGGTGCATGGCCGGCGATGGGCATGCATGTCGTGGGAGCTGGTGCATGTTGTGGGAGCAGTGCATGTCGTGGGGAGCTGGTGCATGGTCGGCGCTTGGCATGCATGTCGTGGGAGCCGGTGCATGGCCGGCGCTTGGTATGCATGTCGTGGGAGCCGGTGCATGGCGTGGGAGCCGGTGCATGTCGTGGGAGCTGGTGCATGGTCGGCGCCCGGCATGCATGTCGTGGGAGCCGGTGCATGTCGTGGGAGCCGGTGCATGGCCGGCGCCACCTGACTGGTGCAGGATGAAACCCGTCCTCGGAGCATGAGATGACGGGGCGGTTGAGAAGGCCTTGTTGGACTGGTGCAGGATGAAACCCGTCCTCGGGCATGAGATGACGTGGCGGTTGAGAAGGCCTTGTTGGACTGGTGCAGGATGAAACCCGTCCTCGGAGCATGGCCGAGGCTGTTGTTGAGAGGCCTTGTTGGACTGGTGCAGGATTACAGAAACCACGTCCCTCGGAGCATGGGAATGACGTGGCGGTTGAGGGAAGGCCTTGTTGGACTGGTGCAGGATGAAACCCGTCCTCGGGTGTGAGATGACGTGAGCGGTTGAGAGGCCTTGTTGGACTGGTGCAGGATAGAAACCAGTCTGGAGCATGAGATGACGTGTGGTTGAGAAGGCCTTATTGGACTGGTGCAGGATGAAACCCGTCCTCGGAGCATGAGATGACGTGGCGGTTGAGGAAGGCCTTGTTGGACTGGTGCAGGATGAAACCCGTCCTCGGAGCATGAGAGAGACAGCTCTGATGCACCTCTTCACGAACATGCAGAACCTGACAGGAGAGGCGCTTGCAGAAACGTGGGAGAACTTGAACTGGGAGGACGAGGAAGCTCGGAGCGCAGGGCAGGAAATGCTGGCCCGTCTGAAGCAGAGCTTGCAAGTGGAGAAGAACCAGGCAGCAAGCGTCTCCGATATGCTCAGCGAGCTCACGGCCAACAGTGGCTCCCTAGATGTCATCCAGGTAGGGCCCGCAGCAGAGTCAGTGGCTCCCTAGATGTCATCCAGGTAGGGCCCGCAGCAGAGTCAGTGGCTCCCTAGATGTCATCCAGGTAGGGCCCGCAGCAGAGTCAGTGGCTCCCTAGATGTCATCCAGGTAGGGCCCGCAGCAGAGTCAGTGGCTCCCCAATCGGGCAGGCCCAGGTCCCAGAAGAGCCGGGTGATGGGAGCTGTTCGATGGAAGCCTATGTAAGGAGTCCGCCACGGGTCTGATTTCCACTCAATCTATCGCACGGAGCTACTGAGGCGCTTATGCGCAGAGAGCACTCAAAGTGGGATTTGGTTCATCCTGGCTGGTGTGGGGAAGCTCGGTACACGGTTCGTCCTGGGTGGAAGGTGACAGGCGACGACGTGGCATGCTTGCCGAAGATGTCCCAAAGAGTCACTCTGAGGTGCAAACAGAGTATGTACGGGCGAGCTATCCTCGGTGCGGGGGATGCTGCAGGCCGCCGGGCTGCGCAAACACAAGTCCCGCACGCAATCGCCGCCTCCTCCAAATGTTCCCAGCAAGCCGGTGCGCTTGCTCCCGCCCGGGCTGCCGCCGGGCGCGCACTATCCTCCGCCGCTGATCGAGAACGTCATCGCATCGCTCTTCCCTAAGCGAGTCTCCAACCGCACCACCAGCTTCATTGCCAAGGTGGTTCGGGCGGAGCGCTCTCCTCCACCACCCTCGCCTCCGCCGTATCCCCCACCACCGCAGCCTCCACCCCTTCCAGGTCAGATGCTTCGCCTTCTTCGCGTTAGTGCGCCTCCTGCGTCATCCTGCTGACGTGGCAACAACACCGCTTGCTTCTATCTGGGTGAGTCGTCAACAGAGCCGCTCACTTTGAGGTGACCGCGTCGAATTATGACCCCTGCGCGAGGGGCATCCACTTTCTATGGGCATTGACGGCGGGGACTCTCACGAACGGCAAAGCGAGGGCCGTCTCGTACGGGAGGATCTCGGGGTCATTGCAGTACCAATGCAGTATTGCCGGGCGTCAGCTGTGGTTCAAATTCAGTGCAAGTGGCACCCCAATGCTCAGGCCCCGCGCACATGTAACAGCGAGAGCGCGGGGCAGCTGAGCTGATTGAACAAGGGAGGCTGCAGTGGCAGTAACCGGCTTCGGGGCTCTGATCGCAAGATGGGTCTGGGCCTGTCGCAGGAATTCCGTTTCCACCACCTGCACTGCCGGAGATGCCACCTCCACCCCCTCCCTGGTGGAAGGTCATCTTCAACAGCTCCCCGCCTCCCCCGGACCGCCGCAGCCGTCGGTCTCGGACTCGGCCACCGCCCGGCCCCTCCGCACAGCCACCGTACCCTCCCCCTTTGCCGCAGCAGCAGCAGGATGAGCAGGCACTGAAGAGCCTGATTTCAGAGCAGAAGAACCAAGCTGGTGAGACGCCAGCGCTCTGCTCCCACTTACCCACCGATGCCCAAGGGTGTGGGCCGCCCCTAGGTCACCCCACTCACCCACCCACCGATGAGTGCTCCAAACCTCTGGCTGAGTGGATGGGGACATCGAGACGCTGACGTGCAGCGAGGGATGCGGTGCTGCAGCCCACGACTCACTCGACTACGTCCGCAAGGAGATGCTGATGAAGGAGAAGCTGGACTTGATCGACCAACAAATCTGGAAACTGAACAGCGATGAACTCACCAGCGAATTCTACAACAAAACTTCGCTGTACAACAGATCCGACGTCCAAGGCTACCTGGAGGAATCTCCCCCGCCGCCACTGGACGAGCTGCAGCAGCTGAAGCTGCTCAAGAAGGTGAGCACGCCGTAGGAAAGCCCCGCTCGGTGATGCGGCGGCTCAGTGAGTGATCGGGCACGATGGCTCTGTCCAGAAGTGGAAGCGGTCCCGAACTGAAATGGTTTTGGGTGTTGCAGAGCGCTCGAGAGGAGCTGCTGCGCTCGATGGGCGACCTGATGGATACTTCTCCTCCTCCGCCAGATTACCAACAGATGTTGACGAGGGTGAGAGCAACTGCGCCCTCGGTGTCGTGTAACCTGTTTAGTCGGCTAAGCCGATCTGTTCCGAGACCCACGCTTCGGCATGTACCCAGCAGGAGTAGAATATTCCTTCCCATATATGTCGCCATGTGGAGAATGTGCCTTCGCACGCCTGTCGTCATGTGGATTCTTGTGTGAGATGCTGATATGCACCGTCACCTGAAATATATATCTGCGGTATTCTTCACACCCTTGGTAGCGGAGAAGTGCTTTTCGTGACCGTGTGACACACGATCGGCGTGAAATTGGACCATGTGGCATTGATCGCGATGCGTTCAAGGGAGTATAGAATGACGCCTAAGATGACGATGGAATCAAGGGTGGTGATTTGTGTTCCATGTGCCGTTGATGACGATTGGATCAGGGGCAAGTTGCGTTCCATGTGTAATTCAACTGAACAGATTCAAGATGAATCCAGAACAGATCGATGTGCAAAGTGGTTACAGTGATGTGCGCACGAGGCGAGGTTCGAATGGCGGGAGCACGCAAAGGCATAGGACGCGGGGATGGTGCGCAGTACGACGCCTTGCTCAACCTCACCTCGATGGAGGATTTAAGCCGTTTTTTTAATCAGGAGAGACTCGACAAAGAGCTAAGTGCGTGACTGCGATGCCTGCACCCTCTCATCCCCTGTGCCTGCATCCCCTCCCCCGTGCCTGCACCCCTCATCCCCTGTGCCTGCATCCCCTCATCCCCCATGCCTGCACCACCTCATCCCCCGTGCCTGCACATCACCGAGGAGCCCACATTACCTTTGGAGCGCCGCTGCATCTCATAGAGGTCTCGCACATTTGTTTGTTTGTTTGTGAACAACCCGCATGGCGAAGAGGTAATGGCGTGCAAGGTGCGATGCAGGCAAGGAGGCGTCCGAGGAAGTCTCCGGCCAAATGGAGCACGTGTACACGCAGATCGACCATTTCTCCAAGCTGGGCACCTTGCTCACCCGCGAAGATTATCCAGAGGTGCTTTCTGGGCCTTGACACTGCGCCCTTGGCCCTGCCGCGCATGCTCTATGCCCTGTGACCCGCACATGCTCTATGCCCTGTGACCCGCACATGCTCTTCGGTGTACTCTGTTTCAAACAACTAGTGGGGCTACAGAGTGACGAGTGAGCTTAGCGCATACTGCTTTGCCATGTCGGTCTTTGGCAGTCCGTCGATGCCATTGTGCATCCTCGCCGAGGCTCGGATGATGGAAGGAATGCCGCGAAGCCTCCGCAGATTGTTCGCCCTCCCTTCCTGTGCTCGGTCCGCCAGAACACGCCCGCAAGCTTCTTCCATGGCGCCACAACAATTTGCACGGATGAAATGCCCAATGAGTATACGATGTGTTCTGCGTAATTTGTCGTTGATACCTTCCAGCTTCTATTTCTCTACAGGTCCACTGGAGTTGCCTCATTATGTCCCCCGTGTGCGATAACCTGTTTTCAAATAAAGCTATGGTTTCGGCTATGTTCTTCTTCTAGCTTAGTGTGATCTCAACTGTTGAGAAACTTGTATATTGTGTGATTGTTCTTCGCAGCACATGCGCCCTTCACTGCCCATGCCGCCACCGCCACCGCCTTCTCCTCCTGGTCCTCCCACGCCGAAACTGGAAGTGCTGGTGCAAAATATCACCATCGAGAAGACCAACTCTTTATTGGACTCGCCGGACAAAGACCTGGATTGGCGACAACATGGGCACCTCGAGAAGTTCCCTAAGTTGAAAGAGTACATGAAAACGCGGGCGAAAAACAAGGTGGACAAAGTGCAGAATATACAGAGTGTGCAGCACACAATGGTATGTTTCTCCTTTTAGTGCGCCATCTGTGAGTACTAGGCTGGTAGTATTCCGTGATGACCGTCAGATGCATACACCCTTCATGTGATCTTACCTCGATGCGCTCTGGCATGTGCCACGTATAGGGCCGCAGCCGGGCTTACCGTGTTCAGAAAGATGTGAGATGAAGGTGTGGGTGCGCATCGTGCGGAAAGAATGGTGTGCTTTATTGTGTACATAAGTTACAAACACCAGAGACCTAACTTCGTGTGAAAATAAAAGCTTTAGATAATGGCATGACTTGTTGTAACAGTTCACGAAGAAAGGCTCTTCCTTAAGGTGAGTTGGAATGGCATGGCGGGGTTGCATCGGGGGCGATTCACAGGTGGAAACGCGTTCAGATATCCTCAGAAAATGCAAGGGTTCAGATTGTCGCACTGAAGGATGAGAAGCCTTCGATCGTGCATGTGATATCACCCTCAAACCGCACGAATGGACAGAAAGGTGGGGTGGAGGGAGAAAAAGTCTAGATACTAGGATTGCGCCCGAGAACAGGTGGGGAAATCCCCCTCAGCTCTGATGATTTTCATTCAGCATTGCATGCACGTTGGGGGGGGATGTCCCGAGCCGTTCTCGAGTTGTCTGGACAGAACTGATCGGAGATGTGTGAATTGTCTCGCGCAACTCTTCCCCCCATGTTCTTCGATATGTACATCCCACTCCATAGTCTATAGTATGGGATATATGTGAAATAAAGCGAATGCGATGCGACATTCATCATATGTATTTTCGCAAACTAAACAAAAAATGATATTTTGCTCCGATGCTTGTATATCGTATAAGGCGCGACAAAGGGATATTGACAACATATGTGAATAAAATTTCAAAAACATCTTGTGATGACATTCATTTGCTCTAATTACGTATACATCGTAGTTGTGTTTCGATGGTAAAAATGTTCACACACGGGTGAGTATCATTATTCCTGGCATGTGATATTCTGCCAAAGTATGCTTAATGGGCGTTACACACTTTCCAATGTCGTAGCTCCGCTTCGCGTGTATATTGGTATACAATATTAACACCGGAATTAGCACACACAAATATACTCGCTGCGGCGCGTATGGCACGTTATGGTGCCACGACTAGCGCCAATTTACACCTCTTGGAATGTTATCAAGTTAATACGCCATCTAGCTGAATTCAAAAGTTCGCTTTGACCCGTCGTCCGTACTTTGCACTAAAATTCACGAGTTTCTGGTGATCTGTGCTATCTTATATAAGTGTGTTAACCTATATTTTGTCTTTTTGCAACGGTATTCTTTAAATCTGTCGGTAAAGTTTGGACACTCAGCGGACCTGTAGTCCTGTACAGCATTTTTGTATGATACACGTGCACAATTATCTATATGTAAGATGCCAAATGCAGCAAATTACAAAGTTGCAGGTATAGACTAGGCATCTTGTGTACATATTATCGATCGTCACCATGATCGATCGTCTCTGCAAGTGGCATTGTTCATATCAACCGATACGTTCGAGAACTAGACAGATAAGCTCTGGCCGGCAGCACCTCTACTGGAAATGTCGTCACCAAGACCATGACTAGTTCGTACAGTCAAGGTGACATATTCAGTGTGCTGCCATCTTCGGTGATCAGCTTGTGTCACAGAGTCGGTATGTATTCCGTTTACCCGAGTCTCTCGTGATCTGTTTGTTCACCGTCGGCAGCGGATCCCCACTGCTGCCTGTTTGAGCGTTTTCGAGCAAGTTATGGGACCACTTCACGCTTGAGTGTTGTGATTTTAGCGTAGAATTTGACACATTATGTTTATATATTTCGTTTGAGTCGTGTCTCCACCCCTTTTGGGACCCTTTACATCAGATTCTACGATAGTCTAGAACGCGCTTCGGCTTTGAGACGTTACGACGAGGTGATGCACTACGATGTTATTTGAGTGGATTTATCGTTTACTATCGTTACATCATATGATTCCCTCTAGAATTTCGTTGGGAGTGGGGCTCGATGCTCTTTTGTTGGGAACCACGTTGTAGGTGGTGCTTTCACTAGAGCTTTGGTGTCCGAAATTATTGACATCTCGCGTGTTGGGCTTGTCAACGTAGTAGTTGTGGATGGGGCATATATTTTACGTGTTCGCGTAGTTTCTCGCCTTCTTGCTATTGTGACTTACTCGGTGTTTCTTGGAGAGCATTCTTGGTTCGTTAGTTGGAGATCCAAGGTTGGTGCATTCCGCTTGTGGTATGCTTAGACAGTTGATGGTCCATCGGTCATGATCCCTTGGAGTACATTTTGCGATCGCATGCTTTATTGGGGCCGAGATTTATTTCGACGCATGCCCTTATGCTGTCTTCCTTTTGCTTGAACGAAACTTTGGAGACTTCTTATTTTGTTCACTGTCGGCATCGGGATCCGGATCCCCACTGCCTGTTTGAGCGTTTTCTAGTAACCTCGACTGCTGAAAACTTGGCTTATCACACGACGATTTTGACTTCACACTGGGGTTTTCCTCGCGAAACAAGGACATTTCCACTCTGCGATGCTCGAGCAGCTCGGACTGGTCGCGCGTCTTGGCCTTCAGATACCATTAAGGATATCAAGTCCTTGCTGCTGGTTCATTTCGATTGGTTTGCCGAACTTCGCGAGATCAGTTTGAATTGGCTGCAACGCACATCAGGGCGAAAATCAGCAAGCTCGACGGTTTGCACCCACACTACTTGTATCACACATACAGCCAGTCGCACTCGCTAGTCGTCCTTTGGAACCATTGATGTCCCCATGTGGGGCGGGGTGCCGGACCGACCCCGGACCCGCATCGGACTAATGTCTTCACCCGATTCACAAACACAGGTTACATCAACAACGTGTCCGTCGGGAAGGCCGTGCTCGAAACCGAGCTGTTGCCCCGTTGCGTCTTGTAGAACTTAACTTCGAGGACGCCAGCACGTGGAGGGAGGAGCCGGACCCCCATGTCGAAGGAATGGTCGTGCGTGAAGCAATATACCACGGAAGAGATCAGCTTCATTGCCGCGCCACCGCCACGACTTTTACGGTACAGTCATGTAAAAGTTGGCCAAAGCATGTTCAGAGCTCGTGATAAGGAGCGATCTTCTTAAGGAGAGTATGCAGCGATACATGCTTGTGAAGTTCAGACATGTTTTTTTGTTGGACACAAAGTGGTCGACGGCATTCGCACTCCCCAATACGAAGATCGGGACTGGTGCGTGCCCCCACCCCGGACCAATGGGGACCACATGTCGCCCTTATTGTATTCGGCCAGTTTAATTAGGCCATCTCAATTTCCACCCATACTGATACTGAATCAGGTACACGGAGTTGTTGGATGTCTTCGAGATGGTAATCCACGCCCACGACCCATCCATTTTGGTGAAAGTCAGGTGGTTTCCTCAAGAGGTCGTTGTCGCTGACCCCATCAGCCATACCGTATTTCTACTCACCGACCTGCCATGGGCGATGAGGGATTCCTTCATTCGAGCTGACGAAATCGAGTCCCAAGTTTGCATCACGCCAATACCGTGGCTGCCTAAGCGGTTAGCAATCGCACCCTTGAACCGCCGCAGACTGCCTATGGGAATCAGAGAGACACCCGGTATATTGGTTGTGGTTCTGGACCGGACCGTCGACTTTGTTGGTGAAGTTGCTGACGATGAAGACGATGGCGCCGCTTGAAGCATGGACCTCGAGTGTACTCACGTTTTACCTCTTATGGCTAAGTCGTGGACCCGTGGTGGACCCATCCTGGACATATCCTGGAGGAGTGTACCAGGAGTTAGAACACTTTAACAACTTAATTTAGGATGTAGGAAATCTGTGGAATGCAGTTGGCCCAACACTATAAGGAATGTAGCACCCCAAAACAATTTTGATCTTTTTGTCATTTATTCACCTTTGTCAACCCGCATGCGACCTTACTACCTAGTCTTTGCCCAGACTTGTTTGTGCATATATTTGCAGTATATCATCTGCTATATCTATCTTGTTTACACTTCACTAGTATCTCTAGTACACTATGAACGAGTTCAAAACTTCTTAATGCAATCATAGTTGAATGAGTAATAAACAAGCGAATTCGTACGATACATAAATGAACATTATTGTACCATAGTAATTAAACAAGTAGAAAATAGCCATGTATGCATATTCCAAAGGAATTGGCGTTTGTGGTGTTATCGGTGATAACAAACTAACACCTATAGTTCGTTCTTTCGAATCCGTTTGATGTTGGATTGGAGTGTTGGAGTGGAGGTGAGAAGCAACGGACTGCGCACTAGCAACGCCCCCGCATGAACATCCTGCTATCATGCATATTATCACATCTCACGAACTACGTACCATGATGCGGATATCGATCGCGACGGGCGTAATCACGAATTTCATCTTCCCCCACTATGCGAATAGTACACGCAAACTATATACCCTATTTATTTGAGGTAGTAGCATTCACTTAGCACAAGGCAATTACAATATACATGTTTACATGCAAAATAGAGCTATTGTATGATTACAAATAATAATAATAATAAGTACAATGCTGGTCTAAAATGGAATACTTTTACTAAGGGTGTTTGGAAGCTGAGTTCCCCATATAGGAGGCAAGCCCCCTGCTTTACTAGGTATTTTGCAACCTCCTAAATCAAATGTGTTTTTGCTAAATGAACTTATCAATGTAAATTCAGTGATTTCTGTCGGTGCCAACAATCGCATTGGAGCACCTGAGTGCCTTGTTCCTCTGCTAACATACAAAAGAGTTTTTAGGCCATCCATTGCCTCGTGGATGTGCGCACCCGCCAGATAGGTATTAGACCTTGATACCTGATAAATAAGCAAAGCATGATCATGTCAAAGCTATGCGGTGGGAAGACAAAAAGAAACGATATCTATCCAAAATGCGTATGACCTGCACTCATCTCGCCGGTGTAATACTTGCGAAGATAACTACAAAGTCACGTTTTCCATACGCCATACTCTCACAATGAACACATCACAAAGAACGTGTTGATAACAAAATAGGGATAGCGAAACGTACCACATAGTGCATTGGAAAAATTTGTCCACCATGCGTATGGCCACTAAGCTGTAGACCAACATGGTGGTGCATGCTGCTGTGTATACTATCTGGTTGGTGAGCAAGTAGGATTAGCTCACGCTCTGTATCACGACCTTCAACAGCTGCTGTTATGTTCCCACCCGCATCGAGCTCGTCAATACCAGCTAGATCAAAACTTTGCGCTAATGTATCTCCAATCCTTACGTGCTCGTTTTGAAGTCTTTGAATTCCCCACCCTGTATACAATGACACAACATTCCACACATCAAAACGCAAGTCTTACAGCTCAAGAGAGCGGTACGCTTTAAGAAAACAACCAAGTGACGGCATTGGTGGGAAATATGGCCGGGCTGCCTACCGTTCAACATTGTCTCCAACTCTCCAAGTACGCGGTATGAATCGTCTCCATAGTAGTATTCGTGATTCCCAGTGACGTAAAATACTCCCTTGCGACTCCGGAGCAAAGAAAGGGGCTCGATGGCTGCTTCTATCAATGAAGGTTCATCAAAACCTGCAAGATTGTCTGCTTGCTAGTCAATCCACAGTGAAAGGAGCACACGAAATGTTACCGCTTCACAAATAACGAAAGACGCACCGTCCAGAAGATCCCCAGTAATCGCAACCAAATCAGGTTGTAACGAGTTCACCATATCTACGACTCTTTGTATCTGTGCGCGGCCGACAACCGCCCCAATGTGAAGGTCGGATAGTTGGACGATGCGAAAGCCGTCCAGCCCTTCGGGCAATTTTGAAAGCTCTGCTGTTCTACGTACTATTCGTGGGTCTCCGCACCTGCGACAACATGCATACCCCTTTCAAAGGAGAGAGGTCGAAAATACGTAGCGAAACTTTCGGAATAGCATATCAAGTCGATAAAACCTGCAATCGAACGAAAGGAGCTAAGGTGGCTTCGTACCCTTCTCTCAACGCGTGAGATATAAGGATTCCGGCAATACCAGCAGCTACGAGACTCGCCTGAAAGCACAGAATCTGATTTGGTCACCGCACCGCAACATCGACTGCTCCGATTAAGACTTCACTCAAAAAAAAGAGGACTCACCCTTTTAGAAAGCAACCGGAACGGCTCAGCTAACAGCAGCGTCCATAGCAAAATCAGCACCACACCAGTTGCTATATTCGCCATATACGACAGAGCGGATGGCTCGTGCGCCGAAACACCACTCGTCAGCGATGGCTCTAGCATAATGCGCGAAAGCGGTCCCGGCCACGCCATCGCGGCCAGCGAAATCACCGTACAAATCATCGTCCCCCCGACACACTTCCTCGCCGAGCATCCAGCAGCGCAGTGCTCATGAACGATTCGCTTATAAAAATACCAACCGATCCCCACTAAAATCACCGCGCTCCGAACTGGCTGCGCCTCGTAAAACTTCACCTCCTCACTGGAGGCAACCATTCTCGTGGAAACCGCAAAAAGTACGATACTCAACTACGCAAGATGCCTCCGCAACAAGCACAAAGAAGCTCCTCAGAGGTGCCACGCGACGCTCCCAACCGAAGTGTACGCGAGGGACTCAGGCGATCGATGTACGCTCGCAAGCACGGTGAAGTAGGAGATGGCGGCGATAGGTACGGCTTTTGCTGAAAGAGTACTATGGAGGTTTGAAGAAAATGAAAGCGTGTTGTTTTTGAAATTGCACATGGAGCTTGCTGTTTTTGAGTATGGATTCACTGGATTTAGGAATATACATTATACCTCAATCGCTTTCGAGATATATTCTTTTTCCGACGCGCAGGGGCTTAAATGCTTCTTGGGAGTTTTCAGTTTTTGGCATTTCTTGCACTTAGCGTGGAAAGATGCTCCACGCTACCCAAAGCGATACTGCGATACGCTGGATACGGTGTCGCTCGTGAATCACAAAGCGTTTATACGGCGGGGATCGTAGGTTGCTGAGGAATCGACGGATGGCAGGAGAATATATAAATATGGTATATGCTTCTGAGGAGGCGTTTTTTGTGATAGATGCGAATATGCGAGAGGAAATATTATTATATTATATAGGAATAATGCTGCCGGAGCGAATACAACAGAGACGCGGACACGCGGTGTCGGTTGAGAATACCCCGATTCCGGATATCCCGATTCCCAAAAACACTTCTTGTGGCGTAGATCGTGTTTTCGTCGGCATCGACGGATAGAATATGAAAGAGACGATGTGGTGTGTCGTGTGTGGCCGCGAGGAGCAGGTGTGTTTCTAGAGAAAGAGATGCGAATAGGCGAGATCCGAGAGGGGAACATGGAATATGGAGCGACGGGAGGCGGCAAACCGTCCCCTTTACACACATTAACCACTATACCTCTATGATGCAACCCCCAGCTGGGGGGTGACCAGTCCTCAGTTGTGCGTGCAGTGGGCGGCGTAGCGGAGTGGTGGGATGCGGTGGTGTGTACTCTTGTTCCCAGAGTTTCTCCGAGCGCGGCCGCTGCGCGGCCTGCGACACGCGAGGGTCGATGTTACAAGAGGCTCGGAGAAACTCTGGCATGTCTTGGCACGAGAAGCGCTAAAATGCCCGTTTTCGCTATCTCTTTTCCACGGAACAGGATCACGAAAAACAGCCTCAAGGGCTGATAAGATAATTTATTGCAAGTTGTGTAGTTAATGAATTGAAGAAAGCTCGACGGAATATTGAAGTTATGTTGTCTAACTACTATTTTTTCTTGCTCGCTTGCGAACGGAAGGCCTCTAGGGACCTTTAAGAGGCATGGCTGACAGGGTACTTTGGCAGATTGGCGCAAGCTAACCGTGGACGAGATTATTGATTAAACGTTGTAGAGTTAACGGAATCGAGCAGGCTCAACGGCATATTGAAGGTAAGGGTCTTAACTGACATATGTTCCGCTCTCAAGTAGTCATAAAACTCGTGTGCAGTTCGCACACGTTGAGGGTTGATAGGGTTGTTCGCATATGCGACTTATGCAGTTATGCTAGCATGAGCGAGAACGAGCCCCCCAACCTCCATAGTTAACGGAATCGAGCAATCTCAACGGCATATTGAAAGTAAGGGTCCCAACTAACATATTTTCTATTGCAAGCAGTCATGAAAGTTGTGTAGAGGGTCCAACCGTAGAGGCTAGAGGGCTGATAGGGTATGTTCGCAGATGCGGCATTAACCCCAATGAGCGAGAACGAGCACTCCAACTTCCATAGTTATGTTTGCAAGATGATCGTGGAAGGGGTGCGGCGTGTCAACTTGTGGAAGTTGCGTGATAATGCTCGCGAATTATTGGCTATTGGTGTTCCTGATGTGGATCCTGAGAGTGAAGACGATCGTGACGTTGAGGAGTTATTAACTCTAGATGATAGTTGTAGGAGTCTACACCCTTGCTTATCCTCTTCTTTACGGTTTCGGACTTATCTATTTCTACTATTAAACGACCGCACGAGGTATGGTTTCGATACTACGGTTGGTCCACTATCCGGAATACGATTTCGTTATTCTTTCAAGTATGCTTTCAGTGTATGCTTTCATTACACAATATACAGCGGTTACAGTTTCTTACTTTTTATGTTACACTTTTCAGTTCAGTTCTCATCTCCGAAACTGGTTACACTTCGAGTTCTTATACATTCATGAACTCTTTCCCTAACTCAACTGTACTGAGTACTCCGTACAACAGGCTAGGTACCTCACATCAACATCATTCTGATCGGTCCTACTGTACTCCGTACTGAGTACTCTTGCGTTTTGTACTTAGCCGTTTTTCTTGCTCTTGTGCTTGCTTCCGGCTCGGCGGGTACTGGTTACCGCGCGTATCATATAGCACCTCCAATTAGTTAGATCGCACACATAGCACGCATATAATGTATTCGGATGGAGAGGTCGCGGGAGGGGTCGGGCCGGCGCCGCCCCCGGCTCGGCCGTAGGGTCCGGTCAGTCAGGGTCTCGTGCTGCGGGTCTGTCGGTCGGCCAGGGCTCTTCGGAGTTCTGGGGCGCGGCTGGCAGGTCGGACGGCCGGGATTGGCGCTCCGGTGAAAGGGGGGGAGTGCGGCGTGCACTCGCACGCCAATACGGCGGTGGAGCCCCCGAGGCTACACCGGTGCATACGCCTCTGAGGACCCCCCCGGGGTTGTCGGGTGAGCCCCCCAGGGCCTCACTACCGGGAACCCCCTCACCAGCGAGAGTCAGTGGGGCCGAGCCGGTGTCCGAGCTCGCATTGAGCTCTACACTACGGCAACCGGCGCGCCGGAGGCGTGCGTCGTCCGGAGCTCCGGCACCGGCAGCGAGCGCCAGCTCAGAGTCGGACTCGGACCGCTCTGCTAAGGGTCTGAACCCCTCAGCA